>VDFB02002772.1:0-38074 GCA_007258455.2 Sequoia sempervirens | reverse complement strand
GCAGATAGTGAATGGTTCACAGATGATGTCCTTCTTGGATGGATATTCAGGATATAGCCAAGTGATGGTTGAACATGAAGATAGATTGAAGACAGCGTTCACCACAAAATGGGGAACCTTTGCCCTACAGAAGAATTCCTTTCGGCTTGATCAACGCAGGGGCCACTTTCCAGCGAGCAATGGATATCGCTTTTCGGGACCTTGTCGGAAGGTGCATAATTATCTACATGGATGACCTAACCGTGTTCTCAAAGAAAAGAGATCATGTTGAGGATTTAAGGAAAATATTTCAGAGATGGAGAAGATTTGGTGTCTCTCTAAATGCTAAGAAATGTATATTTGGTGTCACCGAAGGTAAGTTATTGGGTCACGTCATTTCAGAGAAGGGCATATCGATTGACCCCGAACGTATTGAAGCTATTTCAAGGATTGGTTTACCCGGAAGTCAGAAAGAGTTGAGATCATTCTTTGGCAAGATCAATTTTGTCAGAAAGTTTATAACCGGATTTGCCGAGATAGTGAGGCCACTAAACGAGATGTTGAAGAAGGATGCGAAGGTTGAATGGACCCCACAAACTAGGAAGGCTTTTGATGAAATTAAACAAGCTATAGTGGATGCCCCAGTGCTGGTCAGTCCAGACTACACAAAGCCTTTCTATCTATATTCATTTGCCTCAGAGCATACCTGTGCAGCAGTATTGACCCAAAGAACGGAAGAAAAGGATGAGCATCCAATTGAGTTTATGAGCTCACCCTTGAAAGAAGCAGAGTTAAGGTATCCAAGCATTGAGAAGCAAGCATATGCTTTAGTAAAAGCTGTCAAGAAATTCAGACATTACATCTTGAGAAGCAAGGTTCATGCAATTGTTCTTGACGCCACAGTAAAAACCTTGCTAACGCAAAACGAGTTAGGAGAAAGAAGAGGCAAGTGGGTCGCCACTTTGCAAGAGTATGATATAGAGATACAGCCGATGAAATTGGTCCGAGGACAGGCTTTGGCTCAAACGATAGCTATGGTTGGTCCAGAGTTAGTACAACAAACTTATGTATTAGAGGAAGTGTCTCCCGGAGAATGGTACGATGACACTGTCTATTATTTGCTGAATCACAGATGCCCTCGCCATTTGAATCCAGTGCAGCGGAGAGCATTGAGAATGAGAAGTCAGAGATTCATGCTACAAGGATCAGTTCTCTATAGGAGGAACTATGAAGGTATTTATCTGAGATGTGTAGGAAAACAAGAAGCAAAACAGTTGATGGAACACTTCCATGAGAAGTTCGGAACAGGACACGGAGGAAGTCTAGCCACGGCCCATCAAATTCTAAGAGCTGGATATTATTGGCCCACGCTTTTTAAAGACACGTATGAACATGTGAAAGCTTGTCACGTCTGTCAGACAGCAGCAAATAGAGGAAGGCATCCTGCCATGCCCTTGCAACCAGTGATTGAAGTGAGACCTTTTGCAAAATGGGGACTAGATTTTATTGGTATGATTAATCCACCGTCATCAGGGCAACACAGATACATCTTGACAGCGACAGACTACTGCACCAAATGGACAGAAGCTCGCCCCAAAAGCAGTGCACGTCAGAGGGGTTATCAGATTCCTTGAAGAGAAATATGTGACAAGATTTGGATGCCCCCATGTCCCCGTCACGACAATGGTTCAGCCTCTCTCATCGCTGAAGTTTCCAATCGGGCTTTTGAGTATGGAATCACACCAAGTTTTCTCAATTACTATCCACAGGGAATGGACTAGCAGAGTCCACAAATAAGAATTTATTGAATGCCATTAAGAAGTTGTTGATAAGAATCCAAAGATTGGCACACCTAGTTGAGGTTTGGCCCATGGGCAGATAGGATAAGAACAAAGAGTTCTTTAGGGGACATCTCCATACCACTTGGTCTACCGTGATCCAGTTTTCCAAAGGATAAGTGCAAGGCTCGATCATGGGTCCAAAAACTTGACAATTACCCATCACTCAGGCCTATGCCAAAAGAGGACACCATCAAATTTGCAACTTTGCATTTGGATGGAGCTGCACACAAGTGGTGGTACCATGCTTTGGTCACTCTTGGCCACAACCTAATTCATACTTATGAAGAATTTACCAACAAGATGATCGATAGGTTTGATACCAAGGATCCAGAAATCAAGTTTCGTGAGCTTTCTCAGTTGAAACAACATGGCTCATTGGATTCCTAGATTGCAGAATTTCAAAGAATTTCCATGATGGTGCCCAACATCATTGAATCAAGGATTGTTGTGCTGTTTTCAGAGGGTCTAATGGAGCCATTGAAAGGGTGGGTTAAAGCATTTGATCAATTGAGTCTTGAAGAAGCAATAAGGAAAGGTAGAAGCATGGAGTTGGCTGCTCCAAGGCCTAAGTTTTCTTCAAAACCCCTTGCTCATAAAAAAGAAAAGAAACATTTACCTAAGACCATCCAAAAAATTTCCCACCAAGATGGATGAAGAGTTGCGTGAGAAGCCAAGAAAAGAGGGGGTTTGTTACACATGTCGTGAACCATGGTCTAGAGGGCATAGATGCTATGGTAAAGGTCTTTCACATCACATGGGAGCCTATTCTGATTACGAATCAAAATCTGATTTTTCAGAATAGCAATATGATCATGAGTATAGTGATGATGAAAGAGCTCCAATTGAACTTGAAAGAGGCCAAGGTAGTGGAGATACATTTGCTCAATTAACAAGCTTTCAAAAGAATGAGTCTTTCAGAGTTCGTGGTATGCTTGGTGGGCAAAGGATGGTTGCTCTCATTGATACAAGAGCAACACATACTTTTATTGATGAAGGATTAGTTGCAAGAAGAGGGCTTAAGATCGAAAATTTGAAGGTTTCAAAGTCATGGTGGCGGATGGTTTCGCAATATCTTGCAACCAAAAGATTTCCAATTTGTCTATGCAACTAGGAAACTATGATGTTAAAGATGATTTTTTATGTTGGCATTGGAGAAATTGTTGTTGCGCTAGGAATTCAGTGGTTGTGATCTCGTGGAGAGATTACTTTGAACTTGCAAACAATGGAGCTGAAGTTCCCACCAGATGGAAAAATGGTGGTGCTAAGAGGATCGTCTAATGGGGGTCCTCGTATTGTGTCTTTCAAAAGAATGGAGAAGCTGATTTGGCATGATCAGGTGGAATGGGTAGCATAATGTTTAATCTTACCATCCAATCCAGTTGAAGACAAAAGGCACTACCATCCTGATGTTTAGTCTTTGATTACAAAGAGGAGCAAAGTGTTTGGCAATATACCTCCAGGAAGACCGTTAGAAAGAGGGATTGAACATATTATTGAGCTTGAAGATGGGGCTAAACCGGTAATCACTACTCCCTACTGGTACCCCAAGAAGCAGAAGGATGAAATTGAAAAGGCCATCAAAGAACTCTTAGAAATGGGTCACATCCGCCCAAGTAAGAGTCCTTTTGCTTCAGCAATAGTTCTTGTGAAGAAGAAAGATGGTACCACGCGCATGTGTGTTGATTACTATGCGCTAAATCAGAAAACTATCAAGAATAGATATCCTATTCCCAGAATTGATAAGCTTCTTGATGAGCTCCATGGTGCAATGTATTTTTCAAAGATTGATCTCAGATTTGGGTACCATCAAATCATAATGAGGGAGTTAGACATCGAGAAAACTGCTTTCCGATGTCATTTTGGGCATTATGAATTTTTAGTCATGCCATTTGGTTTGACTAATGCTCCTACAACCTTCCAATCTTGTATGAACAAGATTTTCCAAAAGCAGTTGAGGAAATTTGTTTTGATCTTCTTCAATGATATTCTCATTTATAGCAAGTCTTGGGAGGAGCATCTTAAGCACTTAGAAGAGGTGCTTAGTATTCTTGAGTTAGAATGCCTTTATGCCAAGGAGTCAAAGTGCGAATTTGGGTTGACGAAGCTGCTCGACCTTGGCCACATAATCAACTCTAAAGGAGTTAGAGTTGATCCTGACAAAATTAAGGCTATTATGGACTGGCCTCGACCTAAGAACGTGCCACATCTCAAGGGGTTCTTGGGTCTTTGTGGATTCTATCGAAGGTTTGTCAAAGGGTATTCTCACATGGCTGCTCCATTGACCGACCTCACTAAAAAGGGGGCATTTGCATTAATGCTCAAGTGGTATTTGACAAGTTCAAGTAGATCATGAGCTCGTGTCCTGTGTTGGCCTTACCGGACTTCTCCAAAACTTTTGAGTTGCAGTGTGATGCTTCCGGAGAAGGGATTGGAGCTGTGCTCATGCAAGACAAGCATTCCATTGTCTTTGAGAGTAGAAAGTTAAGAGGAGCTGAAAAGTCTTATTCAATTTATGACAAAGAAATGCTTGCAATCATGCATACATTAGCCAAGTTCAGGCAATACTTGGTTGAGATTAAATTCATTGTTAATACTGATCATAACAATTTTAAACATTTCATGCATTAGAAGGATTTAAATGAGAGGCAACAAAAATGGGTGAGTAAGCTTCAAACTTACGACTTTGACATTTGATATGTTAAAAGGAAAAATAATATAGTTGCTGATGCATTGTCAAGAAAGCCTCATTTGAGCTCCTTATGTGAAATTTCTGTAGATTGGAAAGAGCAGATTTTAGCTGATTATGCTAAAAATTCATTTGCAACCAGCATTGTTAATGGTACTTTGCAGGATGATAGATACAAGTTGGTTGATGGGCTGATCCAATATAAAGGTAGAATCTTCTTGGCACCAAAATGTAAGATTAAGAAGAAGATTGTACAGACATTTCATGACATTCCTCTTGTTGGTCACCAAGGTTTTTTCAAGACTTACAAGCAGATCTGTGAAAGATTTCCATGGAAAAGGTTGAAAGATGAAGTTTTGCGTTATATAAGGGAGTGTCATATTTGTCAAATGAATAAAAATGAGCATGTTTTTCCTGTTAGTTACTTGCAGCCCCTACCCATTCCAAATCAGAAATGGGAAAGTATTTCTATGGATTTTATAATCAGGTTGCCAAAGGTGCAAGGGAGGGATTGCATCTTTGTTGTGGTAGATAGATTGATCAAGTTTGCTCATTTCTTGGCCATTACCAGCACTTTTACAGCAGCTCAAGTTGCTGATTTGTTCTTCCATGAGGTGTTTCATTTGCATGGGCTTCCAAAGAATATTGTAAGTGATAGAGAGTAAATTTTTTAGCACCTTTTGGCAAGAATTATTCAAATTGTGTGGTACAGTGCTTACTCCAAGCACTAGTTATCACCCTCAAACTGACGGTCAAACAGAGATTGTTAACAAATGGTTAGAGGGCTATCTCAGAAATTATGTTTCATGGCAGTAGAAGGCATGAGTGAGATGGCTCCATTTGAGTGAATATTGCTACAATTCATCTTATCATATGTCTATCCGAATGTCTCCCTTCATGGCTTTGTATGGATATTGTTGTGACCTTTTCACACATCACTTCATTCAAAATGGGGACCCCCTAATTTTTGCTCCGTTCCTCGTCTTTTGGCTTTGGTTTTGTCTCTCTCTCTCTCTCTTTCTGTCTCTTTCTGCTGTCTGCCTTTCCGGGGATGTGCCCGTCTTTGAGCTTAAACTTGAAATTTTGGCTAAGTCTGAGAATTAGGGTTTTGAATCTTTCGGCCAGTTTGAAGTCAAATGGAGTGAGTAAATTGAAATTTGAGCTTGGCACTACAGTCAGTAAGCTTCCAGCAGGTCCCCAGCAAAATTTCATTGAATTCTGACAACTTACTATTTTTAGTAAGTGCCTAATTTGGGACATTTTCTCAGCACTTTTGAAGTTCTATCTGTCACACTGCATCCAGGATACGTCAAACTGCTTGTCTGCAAAATTTGAGCCAGATTTGACAACTTTCTATTTTTAGCAAGTATCACCTTCAGAAGCAAATTTTAGGGTTTACATGCAAAGTTTTCAGTGCATGTATGGAGAATGTTTCTGGGTTTTCTGAGACCTATGCGGTGATATAAAATGCAAGATGAGATGATAACTTTCAGCAGTCTCCACTTTGGAGGCTACTTTTAGGGTTTGCATGTTGGAATTTTCTATGCATGTCTGGATATTCTTTGTGGGTTTTTCGAAAGCTTCGCAGTGATGTAACATGCAAACTAGGATTAGGACCTTTTTCAAGAGCTGTCATCAAAGGCTATTTTTAGGGTTTGCATGCATAACTTTGTAGCACATGTCAGGTTATTCTTTATGGGTTTTTCAAGAGCTACGCAGTGATGTGACATGCAAGCAAAGTTGGTCACTTTTTTAGAGACTTACTATTTTGAGGAGGACCATTCCGACAACTGCCCAGCACTTTAGTATCACAAATAGGGCGACACGCAACAAAAACGGGGTCAAACGGAGATCGTTTAAGCAACATGCAAGTCAGATTAGGGTTTCTAGCTTCGAGACCCAAAATGAGGGGTCAAACGCCAGAATCTCCGAAAACCGGTGTATCCCACTGCGATCAGTATCTTTTAAGCTATCCACTGGTGAAATTTGAAGGCAATCTTAGCACTTACTATTTATAGTAAGGCACTCCAGAAACAGGCTATAAATAGCAAGTCAGCAGCAAGCGCTAGTGTGAACAGGAAGGTCAACCCATGAGGATCATGTCAGTCAGATTTAAAGTTAAACGGAGTTGCGAAAGTCCTGAAAACAAGTAGTTACTATAAATAGTAAATCACCTCCAGAAACATGCTATAAATAGCAAGTCAGCATGAGATGGCGGTGTGAACAGATCAACTAGGTCGTGAGGATCCTATGGCGCGAATTCCAAATCAATCAAAGCTTCAGAGGAATGAAAATCAGAGACTTACTAAATATAGTAAATAAGGGTGAGCAAGTTAAAAAAATGTCTAAGTTTGAACAAATTCCTTCACCCCCTGTGAAATGCGCCCAAGATGAGATTGGTAGAAGGATGGAAAAAGTTTCAAGTGTTATTCCTGCTCACCCCCTCAAATGCGCCCTCAAGGAGAAGAGCCATGAAAAATTGTCTCAGGCATGAGATATTCCTGCTCAGCCCCCTAAATGCACCCATGATGGAAAGAAGTCTAGAAAAAATTGTAAGTCATGTTAATTTACTTCACCACCCCCAAAATGCACCCTCATCTAGTCAAGGTGAAGAAAATATGCTAAGGCATTGCTAAATCCTTCTAGACCCCCTAAATGCGCCCATCTCAAGAGGCATCAAGGAAAAGTAACTAAAGTGTTAAATTCCTCCTCAACATGCCAAATGCGCCCAACTTGCTAGATGGGTGAGAAAGTTTCTAAGTCAAAATTCCTCCTTGACATGCCAAATGCGCCCAAGTGAGCTAGGAAAAAGACAAAAAGGTTTGAATTCCTCCTTGACCCCCTAGATGCGCCCATGTTGGAGGAGAAGCTAAGACAAGTAAAAGGCGTGGTTAATTCCTCCTTGACCCCCTAGATGTGCCCATGTTGGAGGAGAAGCTAAGACAAGTAAAAGGCGTGGTTAATTCCTCCACCCCAAGCAAAATGCGCCTAAAGTGAAGAGAGATAGTGTTGAAGAAATATATGCTAAGTGTTAGGAATTCCTCCTCACACCCTCAAATGCGCCCATGACTGGAGAAAGACGGATAAAAAAAATAAAATTATCTAAGGTGTTCGAAATTCCTCCTAGACTTCTCATATGCGCCCATGCTCATGGAGGTGATAAAATTTTTCTAAGTATTGAAGTCTCTCCTAGAGGAATACGCCCAAGCTTGAGAGAGGATGATAAAATTTTATTGAGGCATGTATGAATTGGTAATAGATACATCAAAATGCGCCTGCTTCATGATGTTGAAGAAAATTGTCAAAGCAAGCAAGAAAAATACGCCCAGAGATGAAGAATAAAGATGAACTTTGATGAAAATATATATATATTTTTTTCTAAGGTATAAATTGCAAAAATTAAAAGTACCCCTTCGTCTATAGACCCATGAATTTGATGTTTTCTGAGGAGAATTTTCTTCTGGGTACTGGATATCTTCGACAAGGAGATGATTTTGAAACTTTCCATGCCTTGCTTGAGACTGTAAGATGGAGATGTTACTCGGGCGCTTGGTTGATGAAATCTTCTAGAGGAAATGAATTATTTCTAAGGCAGATGGGTTGGGAATTTGGTTAAGGAAAAAGGGGGATATCATGTTGGTTGGAAAATTTTCTAAGGCAGAGAGAAATCAAACAACACCCTTCAGGGCGCACCCTCAAGACGGATGAAAGTTTCTAAGGCACCAAAAATGAGCATCGAGGAGGATACATGGTCAAAGTACGCCTATGATAAAAGAGCATTAAAAAAGGAAAGTTTGCTAGAGAAAAATGATGAACTCTATCAGATTCGGAGATCACTCAGACCTTGGAAGTCAAAGCATGAAAATCAGGTAAGTGAGGTGAATTTATATTATGAAGTGTTTTGATGTTCCTCTCCTTGCTTGTTTTGCAGGGTGAACACCGAGGCCAAGGCGTGATGACTTGGGGAGATGAAGTGAGTACTTGGAAGAAATGGCTAAGTGCTGACCCAGTATGCACCTAGCTCAGGAAGGCGAATGGCAAAGGAGAACGGGTCGAATCTGAGATAAAAAATATCCTTCAGGATCAGGATGGAGAAAAGATGAAGGCCCAGACATTAAGGATCATCCTCAAGCACTGAAACGTCCTCAAGGCTAAGGAGCAGGAATGAGCAAACACTTCAGAGTTAAAGAATGATAGCTAAGAGGAAAATCATCATCGAGCAGGAGGAAGAAGGTTGCAGGCTTGAAGTTAGATCAAGAACCTGCCTGCCATATCCATTCAAGGAATTGAAGCAGTGTTGACCAAACTTAGGCCGTTTGCAGTCGGAGAAAGAACGATGTGAGCACGTTTCCAGACAAGAACCTTCTAGAAGATGGTGGACATTAATTGCTCATTTATTACCCCACTCTTCTTGGTGGCAGTTTTTAGGGTTAGGGTTGAGGTGGCACAATCTAGGCCATCTATCTGATTGTAATCTAAGCCGTCTGTTGGACTGGGCCAACTATAAAAGGGCATCCCCCCTCATTTGTACATTATTAGATTAGAAATTAGATTGGATGAGATAGAATAGTAGAGAGACAGCGTAGGGCTAGCATAGCATAGATTGGTAGCTTAGATTGAAAAGGAAGGAAAGTCTTCCATTTGAATACTTTGTAAGAAGTTGTTTTGAACACTTTCATAATAAAAGAGTTTTCATTGATGGTGATCTCTTCTTTGTTATGAGTAGCTAGCGAGGCTTCTTTGTCCTTCCAATTCACGTAGAATCTTGAAGTAGCTTAAAGTAAAGTAGATTTCATTTCATGCAAGTAGTTAGTAATTGTGGAATGTGGTACTCAATTTGAACACAACTTTGCTTATCCATACCACTAGCGGGCTCACTGACGGTGGGTTCACCTTGCGTGGTCAACTGGAACATTGTGAACTTAACTTCGATTATGGTTTATATGTTGGCATGCGTCGTTGTGATGGTGTCTTCATGCTGAATCATGATTTGAATACTTTTGATTACTCCTCTGAAGATTGCACCGGTTTTGTGGAAGCTGTCCGAAGTGAGGCAAAACAAAGCTCGGTTGAAGTCTGTGAGAATTGATCGCCATGTCCCACGCCTTAGAGTAGATTAGAACCTTCTTATTCCTACAACCATTTTAAATTCAGTTCATTTCTAGTTAGTGTTAGGAAACTTGCACTTACTTGCCAAATCATTCGAACCACGTGAAACCCTTTAATTTGCTGTCTGTTGTCCGCTGCTGAACAATTGCGTAAGTCCCCTTGAAATACCAGCAAATCACATCGAGCCAACTGAGACTGTCCACTGCCTAGAAGGAACCTTGGAATTGAATGCATGATCTTTCTAGCAATCTTAGCATGCAGGAGATTTTGTTCAAGAGAGGATAGAGTCGTTGTTGGTAACTTTATTCTGTGTTGGGGCGGTCACGAAAAACACATCAACAGATATGAGGCCCCAAGCTTTGTTGATCTTTTGTTTGGTGATTGTAGAGCTCCACAGGCGAAGGATATGTTGCAGCAAAGTCAGGACATTCTAAGGTCTTTAAAAGAAAATCTCCACCATGCTTAGAATCAACAAAAGTTATATGCTGGCCAGCAACATACTGAGTGCTCTTTTGAGGTTGGTGACTTGGTCTATTTGAGGCTCCAACCTTACAGACAGTCTACTCTCAAGAAGAGTGGAGCTGAAAAACTCAAGCCATGGTTTTATGGGCCTTTCAAGGTGATCAAAAGAGTGGGAGAAGTAGCTTATGAGTTAGAGCTACCATCAAGCAGCAATGTGCACAATGCGTTTCATGTTTCCAGGCTCAAGAAGGCTCTTGGTCATAATGTTGTTGCATCTTCAAATTTGCCTTTGTTGGATGAAGAAGGACAACTAATTTTGATTCTTGAGGCAATTATTGATTCCAGAGAACGCTCTTTGAGGAAGAGATCAATCAAAGAGTACTTGGTTAAATGGAAGAACCTGCCATTTTGTCATGTCTCCGATTTGGAGCAATAAGGAGAAATCATTAAGTTAATTATTTGTAAGGTTTTCCAACGAAGGTTTGTTTTTCCAGCGTCTGGTTTGGTTTTCCAGTGTCTGGTTTGGTTTTCCAATATGATGACCTTATATTTAATTAATTTAATAAAATGTCTTAAAATAAATATTATATCATAAAGTCACTTAAGTAATAAAAAAATATTATTTTCTAGAAGCTTCTTGGAGATGGGTTAGAAAAAAGTATATAAGAAGCTCATTGATAGTCATTCAAGCACACTTGGATTTTATTACTTCTTACATATCTGCGTGGTAGAAAGATAGCTTGAATGCTTTCATTGCCTGAGGGTTTGAAGACTCTATGGTACTGGTTTCGGTTGTGAAAGATCAACCCTAGTTGGAGTTGAGAGGAGGAGATACTTCAGTCTCTTTCATTGTGCAAATTTTGTGGCCAAGGGCCAAATTTGTGAGAATCGATTTGCGGTAGCATTGGAGATAATTTGCAGATTGAAGGCATCGTTGATTTGTCTATTCAAGGAGGGTTTTTGCAGTGCTTATATTCTGATTTCTGTTATCAGTCATTTCCAGCCATCATGGGGAGCCACGATTTTGCTCATAGTGGTCTTGGGAGGCATCAAATTGATGCATATGTTGGATCTCTCCACCTTGGAAGATATGGCAATGATATTTGGAGGTATTTGGAGTCGTTTGGAGGCCTTATTTATTTTTTGTTAGTGCTGTAAATCAGAAACAGGGGTGGCACCATAGGGAGGACGACTTCATCATTTTGGAAGGTCTCTCATCATCAACAAGGCTGCGACTACATCTCAAATTATATCAGCATATTATCATTAGGTTCTTCATGTATTTTGCATATTTTGCATTTCCATATTAGTTACTGCCTTCTTGCAGCTGTAGGTGCATGTCATATCAGTTTGTAAGACATTTTGATGCAAGCTGTAAGCCAAGAGTCTTGGCATTGCATATTGAGTAGTTGTAATCTTCATGTCAGCATTATATATTAGCGTTGTACTTGGATTTGCATCTAATAAAGGAGTTATAAGGTTGCATGTCATATGCTTGACAAATTGTCTCTTGCTGTAGCTTTCATTCCAATGATCTAGTTTGCATGCTAAGTGTTTGTAGAAATGCCATAGGTGTTGTAGATGCATATTCAATATCATTTCATTCATATCTTTTGCATTATCAGTTGCTGCATTATATTTCAGACTTTAGTTACTACTTTCAAGTTTATAACAACATTGCAAATATCATCCAAAACTACAAAATCACAAAAAGAACTTCAATCAACAAGTATAGATTTCACTTTGCAAGTATTTGACAAAATTCTCAAGGTTCAAATCAGCAAGTTTAAGGTCAAATATAGCAAGGGAGATTACACATTTGAGGATGCTATGTGGGAAAATGTGCAGATTCTGTAGCATCTTGATTTGCGATTGCTTGGGGACAAGCAATCTTGGGAAGGGTGGGCTGTAATGTCCCCTTCTCGGTGATGATCTCATTATGGACTGATAGCTTATTTCCAGAAATCCGTAGGCTACTCAGATGTGCAAACTAGGGTTTCCACTTTTATAGGTGGTTTTGAAGGTTTGCATGCGAGAATTTTTGATGCATGTCTAGTGGATTTTTCTTGGTTTTCAGAGAGCTTCATAATGAGGTAACATGCATCAGTTTCTGTGAACCTTCCTAGAGATTTCCTATTTATAGTAAGTCATATTTTCTGCTTAGTTTGGCTTTATATTGAGTTTGTAGTGAACTTACTATTTTTGGAACTTCCTATTTTTAGTAAGTTTATTTTTGGCAGTGGCATTATTAGTAGCTTAGCTCAAATCATCATGCTATTTCTGGCAAAATCAGTTTTGGGCGTTGGTTTTAGTTGCTTCATTGGATTGAGTTTCAACACTTAGTCAATTTCATGTTTTGAGTTTGTGCCCCATGCCTAGGCAATGACTTCTAAGTTGTTTTAAAGTTGGGGCCATTAAGCGGACACCTCATTAATGCATTTAAATGTTCTACTGAAGTTTTAATATTTTCTCAAAGTGGGACGACTTGGTAGAAACATAAAAGTATTTTAAAAATTTCAAAAAAGGCACTTGAGGTGGAAGTCCCTTGGAGAAATTGAAGAGTTTCTTTGTTGGAGAAAGGTTGCTTCAATCGCCCATTTGTGCTTATATATTGAGGCTTTGCTAAGAGTTGAGGATCTTTTGGAAAATTCATAATGTTATGCTACTAAACTGAGTTCATACTTTGCTACGAGGATTGGATATTCTCTAGCTTTTGATACCATTCATCTGGCCTGAAACTATGGCTTCCTAGATGGTGACTGAAGACCATGCTTCATTCAGGAGTGTGAATAGAGCTTAATTTCTGATTTATTACAAGCAGGTTGTTGATGTATAATTTGTTTGTACTAGTGAAGAACTACTTGGTTGAAGCGAATTTCTGTTGATAGCTTTAGCAACGATTTTTATTTCATTTTGGGTATTAGCTCAAGCTGTGCTACTCTGGAGGGCGCCCAGGTATGCAAAGTTGTAGATTTAATAACTGAGAATTGGATTTTTGGGATCATGTCGACCTGCTTGAGGGGGCCGTACCATTTCAAGCTTGCATTGGTATTTGTGCTGACTGTTTGTTGTTTTTGGAACGAATTTCCTATTGGAGAGTGGAAGCCATGTCTAGAGGCTTCTATTGACTGCTGAACGAAGTCTTTGCGGGCTATATGTGGAGAGCTATGTCCATTCTGGTGAAATTCTTACATGCTAGTCTGACTTCTGTGTTTTACTGTTTCTAATCAGACTTGAATTAATTCTTGTTTTTTGATTATATGAGGCTAAAATTTGATTGAATACATTGTAGAAAGTTAAGGATAGTATCCTTAATTCATTGGTTATATTTGGCCTTCATTCTAATATGTTTTGCAGCTGAAATTCATTCATTGTAAGGCTGGTTAGTAGTACTAATAGTCATTTATTTATTTGCTGCAGTTTATTTCTGTATTTAGCTTCGACTTGATAAGTGGTTGAAGCATTTTATTTCCAGCACTTTAAGTTAATAAATTCCCCCACCGAATAAGTGGCAGAGCGGATTCTTGGTCGGGTTGCCACCTTATAATAGTTGTAATTAATTGTTCCCGCTGAATAAGTGGTTGAGCTCATGGTCGGTTATCCACTTACTTTGTATTTCCAGCATTACTTTTCATCCATGGTTGGCTAGTCGCCTAGCAAGCATTGTAATTTCAATTTCCAGTTGCTAACGATCCCAACATTGTATGCTCTCGCCTCGCCCACATTGGGATCTTGGTGATCAAAAGGTGGAGGGTTACTTTACAAGCTGGTTTATATTTGGAGTTAACGCTAACAGTGGTGTTTGTGCTGGTCAAAAAAAAAGAAATTAAGGGGGAATATTACATGGTTAGAATTCTACAATACCTGTCATAGAAATTTCAGCTAGAGTGTGATAACACTTAAAAGAATGTATTGCTAATTTTGATTAATCTTTTCCACTTGTATTAAACTACGGAATCATAACTTTTGAATATGGTTCTTTACCTAGATATTGTCGCTCACATTTATATTAACCTTTGTTAGTTCTTGCATTACTGTCTTCCAGATTTTCCTATGGAGTTTTGTTAGCAATATCTAAATTTAACATTCTTCCTTCTGTTCTTTATGAGTTGTGTTTGCATCATTGCCTTCTATCTTCATTTTCCATTCATTGAAATTCTTGCAATTATTGCCTTCTTTTGAGATAAACAATTTCTAATAGCCTGCATAAAACTTCACACTATTATAACCATAGTTGGAAAACTCGCCAATTGCAAGTACTCGGCAAGCCCGAAAAACTCGGCAAAAACTCGGCAAAAACTCAGCAAAAACTCGGCAAAAAACTCGGGAAATTAAAATATTGCTTAAACTACACTAAAAACGCATTTTTTTTGCAAAATTCAAAGATAAGATGCATCCAATGAGTCAATAAATGAGTACATATAAGAAACAAGCAGTATTTGATTGATATGAAAGAAAATTGGATACAAAATGGCATCCTCATGTGGAATGCTGAGTGCTCAATGCGTTGATATGATAATAGTCTGAAACAAAATGAAAATAGCAAATTGTTTTTGTAAAACTGAAAGTAAATACTACATAAACATTAATATATTTCAGTTTTTACAAATTCACATGAATCACATCTTCCTCTTCCCATGTCTAGATCTCAGTAAGGGACCGGAAGAGGGTCTAATCATAGGAGTCTGCTCCTGCTGTGCCTGTGGCTCCTCAACCTCCATCCTGGATGTAGATCCTCCTGCAGCTGCTGGTGGTGGCACTAGCAATGACTCCTCCTCAGGGTCATCCTCAAGGTCGTCCAATGAGAATGCAAATCCACCCTCCTCCATTGCCTGTCGCTCTAAATCATAAATCTCATCCTCAGTAAACAATGGAGGCTGCTCCCCTCGCCCTGTCCAATCACTGTATGGATCTATCTCATCCAAATCAATTGGATCATCATATGATATTTCTTCTACCTTTCTTCTGCGCAATCGAAGATTATATTGCACATAAACAAGGTCATTGAGGCGTTTTTGAGCAAGTTTGTTCCTCTTTTTTGTGTGGATAGCCTCAAACAAACTCCAATTGCGCTCACAATTGGAAGAACTACAAGGCTGGCTCAAGACACGGAGGGCAAATTTTTGAAGATTTGGGGTTTTTCCACCCCAATGTGTCCACCAAACATCTACAAAAAAAACAAAAAAAGAGTTAGAAAATTGTAACTTGTAACTTGTAATTATCAATTTTTCATTTTTGTAACTTGTAAATTTCAAATTTTATACCTGGTGGCAGCCTAGATACTGCTCTCTTTGCCAGGTCTGAAGAGAAGAGTGCACCCCTTTTCTCTCTATAACTCTGCAATTCATTAACAATGCAATCTGCCTCATCAGGTGTGGATGTCATCCGCTGCATGCAAGTAGTGAGGCCCTCCATAACCTCCAGTAGGATCTGAATAGGTGCCTGAGTGGATGAAACGGGGGTTCAAGAAGTACCCTGCTGCATGGATAGGTTGGTGGAGTTGATTGTTCCACCTCCTATCGATAATCTCCCAAATGGGATCAAATTTGAGGCTGTCCCCCTTATAATAACTTTTAATGGCCTCCTTGGCCCTATCCATGGCCTCATAAAGATACGCCATTGGGGTTTGATCCCCATCCACCAAGCGAAGCACTCTAACCAAGGGCTCTGACACCTACAATAAAAATTTAAAAATGCAAAAAAGGATTAGAGTTACAATTTAGTAATTTACAAATTTACAATGAAAGACATTAACTTCAAGAAAAATGTTTAATTTGAATTTAGATTCAAACTCAAAGTTTTGAAGTTACCTTCACAATCTCTGTTGCTCTTTGTGCAAAGAGGGGCTTGAAGACAATGTTTTGAACTCTTTCTCCTTCTGGCTTCTTCGAATAAGGTGAGTCTACCCATGCTTGACTCACAAACATTTGTTTCAAAGCCGTCAAAGCACCAAGAATGCTTTGCAACGTTAAGAAAACCGTTGCAAACCTTGTCACACCAGGTCTCACCAATTCTCTCCCTTTGGTGTGCTCCCTCATCAAGCTGAGAACCCAAGGGTGATTGTAGATATATTTAGTGATCCTCCTTCCATCCTCTACAATCGGTGTGACCCAATCTAATTTGCCTATGTCCTCCAAAAGAAGGTCAAGGACATGGGCAGCACATGGTGTCCAAAAAATTGTGTAGTGTTTATCTTGGAGGATTCTTCCTGCTGCCACATATGCTGCTGCATTGTCAGTTACGATTTGCACCACATTTTCAAGCCCAACCTCCATGCACACTTGCTCGAACATTCTAGCCAAATTTTCTGCATTTTTTACTATGCTGGAGGCATCCACAGATTTCAAGAACACCACCTCATTTTTGCAAGAAACCAAAAAATTAATGATGGTACGGTTTTTCCCATCCGTCCACCCATCAGAAAGTATAGTGCAGCCATATTTTTTCCATTCTTCTCTTTGTTCTTCTATTGCTGCCCTTGCCCTTTCAATTGCATTAGAAAGCAACCTACAAGTACAAAGTGAAATTAAGTACACAGTTTTAATTTGTAAACAAAAAAATAGCTTAAATTAATCATAAAATAAACTTAAAAACATAAATTAAACTTAAAGAATATAAACTAACCTCCCACTCAAGTCTTTGCGAGAAGGTGCCTTGTAGCCTTTCCCTGCAACTGTCAGTGCGGTCACCAAATTTTGCCAGTAAGGTGAGCTTGCCACATTGAAAGGGATGTTGTTGAAGTACCAAAAATCGGCACAAGCAATATCTGCATGCTCATGCACCTCCTTATTCCACCCAGTTGCCTCTAAAGAAGGTTGTGCACCAGGTGTGTTTCTAGGCACAAAAAAATCACCAATGTGTGAACTCGTGGTTGTGCCTGTAGGTGTTGATCTTGACCCTGGTAGTCTACTAGAGGTACTCGAATGGATGGAGGTGGTGGCGGGTTGCAGTGGTTGCCTTCGCACACGTGGACCACGAAGAGATCCCACTATGTCGGCTGCTATATCATCATCATCTGACAGTGACTCAAGGTTGACTGCAACACCTTGAGAAGAAGCTATGGCAGCTTGCATTGCCGCTTTTTCCTTTGCTCTTTGCACCTTTTTTTCTTCTGCAGCGGAAAGTATTGCATTCATTTTTCTTTTTATTTCGTCATTGGTGTTTAGGCACTCCTTAGCATCACGTCTAGGGATGCCTGCAAGGTGGTATTTGAGGCGATTGATGTCTCCACTGTATACATTTTTACACCTAATGCAATACACTGTTCCAGGTTCTGGTCCTTCATATGCATATTTCCAAGCAGAATCTCTAGCTCCTGCTGGACGAGTGCCTACATATTCCCCACTCGTAGGCATGGATGGGGCTGAGGTAGGGGTAGAAGCGGATTCAGAAGCCATTATCAATTAACCTACAAGTACACACACAAAAGTGAAAGCACAACTTGTTAGTTTTTTGATAGAAAATTTTAAAACAAGCTAAATTAGATTAAATCAACATAGATTACTTTAAATTAGTAATCTAAGATTCTAAACATATAGATTAAATCAATATAGATTACTAATCTAAGATTCTAATCATTTGCATCAAAAAAATTGGATTAAAAAAAGAAATTAATAAACTAGGGTTACAAAAAAATGTAAAAAATAGAAAATTACTTTAAATTAGAAACAAATTAAGCTAATATATGATTTTAAACATGTTTTCAGCAAACAAGAAGAATCAAATTTAAAAAAACAAACTAGGGTTTGAAAAAAATATCAAAAAAATGAAAAATCAGCAAAATATGAGAAAAAATTAGAAAAAAAGTGTCACAAATTCCTGTTTTGATGAATCTAAATCTTCTTTTCAACAATACAAATGTATTTAAATCTATTTTACAATTCATTCATGATGTTTTTTAAACATACAATCAACAAAAATGAAGAAAAATAAATAAAAAAGAAAGAACAAGCAAAAACAGAAAACCTTCCTGGAAATCCAATTTGCCTTTGAAATCC
Source organism: Sequoia sempervirens (assembly GCA_007258455.2). NCBI lineage: Eukaryota > Viridiplantae > Streptophyta > Pinopsida > Cupressales > Cupressaceae > Sequoia > Sequoia sempervirens. The sequence continues at coordinate 20,000 of VDFB02002772.1, read as the reverse complement.
GATGAAATCGTCCTTCAATTCTCGTCTCCTCAATGTAAAATCACTAAAAAATGGTGCAAAATGCTCTAAACTCCGTTTTTGCTCTGCCAAGAGTGAAAGAAACTCAAAAAAACGAAATGCAATGACCTTTTGGCCGCCGGCGGACTTCATAGTCTGATTGCGCGAGTTTTTTTTAAAAACTCGCCGACTTTTTGTGAAAAAGTCGCAAAAAAGTCGGCGAGTTTTTCACAAAAAACGGCGATTTTTTTCCTGCGAGTTCTTCTCGCTATTACTCGTTTGCAAAAAAAACTCACGAGTTTTTCAAAAACTCGCGCGTTTTAGGCGAGTTTTCCAAGTATGATTATAACCACTCCTGAATTAAGTATTCTTCATTTTATTCTTTATCTTACTGCTTGGATCTACATATTTGAAAAAATGTTTGTGTATTCATCCTCTCGTCTGTTGTGTCTGATTGTATTTTAATTTTTAACCTTATTTCTGAATGATCATCCTCTTCCCTTATTGTTTGCTTAAATTTTCCTTAATGTTGCATGCTTTTGTTAAAGCTTAGCATTACCTTCATAACAAAGGCAGTTTTCAGATCATTATTTCTCCTTGTGATATTTTTGTTGTTGGTTATGGTGGTTTTCTCCCAATTCTCTAATTAAAGCTATAGAATGCAGTTTATACAGTTCTTAATTTTATTGTTCTAATAAGTTTTATTGATATTTTATGCCAATAAAAAGCTTTGCATTCATAAAATAGAGGCAAAAACAAGAGTCTGATGATAGTACATCATTAACAGTTCTATGTGTACTATTTTTTTCCATCATTGTTTCAGTATAGGGAAAGCAGCAACATCCGTCTTCTTCTGATGTATAGGTACATATATTCTAAATTATGCTCTTCATTACTCTTGTTAGCCAGTTCTATTTGCTTTGGTTTTGACCCTGTATGTTTGGACAAATCTTTATCTATACTGGATGCAGTGAGGAGTTATCACACATGCTTTATGCTGCTGCAGATATCGTTTTAGTTCCTTCCATGTATGAGCCATGCGGATTAGCCCAAATGATTGGCATGAGTTATGGAGCGGTATGCATTTTTATACACAGACTAAGAACCTTAACTCTAATGATTATATATTGCAATTTAATCTTTTGTGTCAATATATTTTTTATTCTAATTGTAAACATGGGTTTACCAAATGATGGAAACATCATTTGGCTTCATTGTAGAAGAATATAGATAAAATAGACAACTTTACTTTTGATCTTTGTTTCGGCAGGATATGCGAGTTGATAATAAAATGGAGGGGTGAAAGTTAAATGATTCTATTTATGTATAATTTATTAAGGAAATGTTTTTTAGGGTCTAAATAGAGAACCTTGTCTAATATATAAGTGATCAATGATGTCATGTATAATTAAACTTGTAAAAAATTGAGAGAATATATATATAATGCCATCTACTAGCTGTCTCCAAAAAATGGTCCTTTGGATTGCCATCCCGAAAACGTGACCCACTGTTCCCTGCTGTTCCCATCCCCAAAATGCTGTGGAAAATAGTTTAACAATCTACCAAATGGTAATGGTTACTTGAATTTGAAACCCTAGTTTTTGTCACCCATGACCCCTAACAATATGTCCTTTGCACAATGACAACCTTCCACCTGATCTCCTTTGGTGAAAATCAGACCAATGATCTTGAAGTGCCTTAAATGATAAGTGAAAGGAATAATAAGACTTTCAATGTCTTCATCTCATTGCTTACATATTGAATTTGGTGATGACTAAAAATTATTGAAAACTCAAGAACTATTGTAGATGGAGGTCAAAGAAGGATGCAATATTCAAAGACTTGCCACAAAACTATTGAAAATCTATTGTCAATGTTAAGAATGGAACCCAAATATGCAAAAATACTTGGAAACCTGCAACACGCTTGCTGAAAATCTTGTTGGAATTTGACAAAATATTTGGCCAGGTTCTTCCTAGGTTCTTCCAAGGTACCACTCAGCCATGGGGGTGCCTTGGGCATACTAACAAGGTACCCATACCGGACCAAGACCCAAATCGTATCATCTTATAGTCATCTTTTCTAGTCAAAGGTAATAATATTCTAAAAGCATGGACAAATATAAATGATTTCTTCAACTGCATTCCACTATAAAACTTAGATATTTCACAATGCTATCGGGTCATCAAATTAGCTTGTTGTACTTGTGTGGGTCCGATACAGGTCCTAATACCTTATGGATGCGCCCTCAGGTATGCCCAAGGTACCCCTCAAGCGCCCCAAGTTCCATGTGGGCCCTTCATAGAAGGACCCATAGGGAGCCTGGGTGATAACCTAGGCATACTTGGGGTGTGACTGGGAGAACCCCAACTTACCCGTGGCTCGTGGGGCCAAAAACACATTTTAAAACATAAAAAAAAGCCTTTTCTTATCCAAAACAATTCCCAATGACATTGGTCATGCTAAGTGAGGGTTTTATCTTGTTTGCTTTGTTATTGAGCTCCTTTAAAAGCCCCTCATACTTGTATGGGTACGATTCAGGTTAGGGTCTTGGGTTGGTTCCCCATTGGGTTCACCTAGGGTCCCTCCTAGGGACCTTGGATTCCTTATGGGTCCTTCACACCTGGGGTGCCCGAGAGGGACCTTGGGCGAACTTGGACCATACCCAAGTGAATCTAAGGGCTGCCCAAAAGAAAAACAGAAAAAGAATAAGTTTTTTAAAACATTTCTATAAACAAAAAAGCGTCTGCATGCATAATTTTTCCCTTCAATGATAAAATTGTTAAAATGGCGTGCATCATGAAGATTTGTACTCGGCCGAAAGTTAATTGAATATGTTTTAGTCAGCTAGATAATGAATAAATAAATAAATGATTATGTTTTGGTTTTACGTATTAGTCCCTGACAGTTGTTATAACCAGTTGGTAGTCTTAACCATTGTAACGAGACTCGCCATGACTCGCCATGACTCGGCGAGTCCCGGGCCGAGCCAGCCTGGCCGAGTCTGGGGAGCTCGGACTCGGACACGCCGAGTCCAGAGCCGGACTCGCCGGACTCGCCGGACTCGCCAGACTCGCCAGACTCGCCCAGACTCGCCCAGACTCGGAGAGTCCCGACCCTGTGACCCGGCCGCGGCAGCAAGAAGTTAAAACACTAAAAAAACATAAAACTAAAAGTTAAAGTTAGTTTTTTTTTTGTTCTATATGTTCTCTCCAACCCTAAAAGCAACTTCATTTCACTCTTTTGGCAAAATAGGAGGAGAAGAGAGAGTTGTGAAGAAAAATAGGAGGAGAAGAGAGGGCAACCAGCAAATTGTTTAAAACAAAAGCAAGGTCATATATCATTTGGGAAGCTTCATACTGCTAAGGAGGTGCATTGAAAGTTCATTGCTAGTGATTGGGAGGAGTTTGCATTGCATTCCAAGCCAAATCTAAGAGGTAAGTTTGATTTTAATGGTTTTTTTTGTGTTTTTTTAACAAATAATTCATTGTAATTTGTAAAATCATTGTTTTTAAATTATTATAGTTTGCATTTTTATTTACAAACCCTACTTGCAACTTAAATAATTTTACAAACCCTACTTGTTATTGCAGCCACATTCATTTGCAAATCAAACCATATTATTATTTTCACAATGTCTCGAACCCCAGTCAGAAAAGACCCTGCTTGGAAACATGCTGAAATCTTTCCCGGAATGAAAAGAGGAGAAGCAAAATGTAAATACTGCAAAACAATATATCATGGAGGCATAAATAGATTGAAATACCACCTTGCACGCATACCCATCCATGATGCAGTGGGCTGCACCCTAGCACCTATTGAGGCTGTTCGTGAAGTGCAGGTGCAATTAGAAAATTTTGAAAGGCAAAAAGAAATTAGAAAGAGACAGAGGGAGGAGTTGGCAGGTGTTGGAGTTGGACAGGGACTTGGTGCTGTTGGAGATGCTTCTTCCATGCCTCCATACCGTCCTAGTGCTAGTGCTTCTGCTAGTGCTTCTGCTTCTGCACCATCTATTCCTATGCGTACTCCTAGTGCTGGTGGCGCTGCTACTGCTAGTGGTAGTGGCAGTATTAGTATTGGCCCTAGAGTTCGTAAATCTAGGGTGGACTCATATTTTGTACCACGCACTACTCCTGGTTCCCAACCGCCGCTTGAGAGCATGGGTTGGAACAAGGATGCACACGATGCAGCAAAAAAAACAATTGCAGACTTTTGGTACTACTGCACCATTCCCTTCCATGTAGCCAGGTAATTCTTTTTTCGTTTGATTGTTTTAAAATTTATATTTAAATTTTATTGTTTTAGAATTTAGATGTATCTCACTATCGAATTCAAATTTAAAGTTAAAAACTTAAATCTTTTCATTTTATGACATGTTTTAGGTCTCCTTTTGGCAAAACATGGTTGATGCAATAACCATATGTGGGGCGGGGTTCAAAGCCCCCAGCGAAGATGAATTAAAGGGCCCACTTTTGACTCAAAAGGTGGCGGATGTGAAAGCACAATTAGAGGAGCAACGTGTGCAATGGAGGAGGATTGGTTGCACCATCATGACTGATGGTTGGACCGATAGGAGAAATAGGACGCTGCTGAACTTTCTAGTTTCCTCTGGAGGTAATTGTACTTACCTTAATACATTGATATTTGAATTTGATTTAGTGATTAATAATTTAATAAGGCTGATTTATGTTTTTAATTTATTGAATAATTGGTAATTTGGTTTTGCTTATTTTTTCAGGTGACACTGTCTTCATAAAGTCCATTGATGCTTCCGCCCAATTCAAAAATGCCACATACTTATGTGAGGCTATAGAGGAGGTGATAGCCGATGTGGGGGAAGAAAATGTAGTTCAAGTGGTGACAGATAATGCAGCAAATTATGTTGCTGCTGGTAGATTATTGATGGAGAGGCACCCAACTATATTTTGGACTCCATGTGCCGCCCATTGCATTGACCTCATGATGGAGGATCTTGGCAAGCTCCCATGGATAAAAACATGTATGGAATCAGCAAGAAACATTTGCAAATTTGTTTACAATCATGCATGGGTGCTTAACCTTATGAGGCAATACACGGGGTTGAGGGAGTTGTCTCGTCCTGGCATCACTCGGTTTGCATCAAATTTTATCATGTTGCAATCCTTGATTCGGTCAAGGGCACCTTTGAGGCGCATGTTTGCTAGTGAGGAGTGGTCTTCCTCATCCTTTTCTACAAGCACTGCAGGGATTGCTGTGGCTGATTGCATATTTGATGAGGCAGGGTTTTGGACACCAGCAGATGAGATTGTGAAGGTAACATTTAATTCTTTATTATGTTTTAATTTTTAATCATATCTTACTTTTATTTGTTCATTTTCATTGACAGTCACACTTACTTATTTGTGAAACATGTTTGCACTTTGCAGTTTATTGAGCCCTTGCTAGTTCTCCTACGAGTTGCAGATGGGGAGAAGCCCGCAATGGGCTACATATATGAGGGCATGGATAGGGCCAAAGAGGCCATTAGATCAGTCTATGGTGGAGTTGATGATAAGTATCGTCCCATTTGGGAGATCATTGATAGGAGATGGCAAAACCAACTCCATAGGCCCATCCATGCAGCCGCATGTTTCCTAAATCCGGCCTTCCACTTCCGCCGTGATCTCCGTGCAGATAGAGAAATTCTTAGTGGGCTCTACTCGACGATAGAGAGAATGTTGCCCTCTGTTAGTACACAGATAGTGCAGGAGATAGATGCCTTCACTAAGGCACGAGGAGACTTCTTTGCACGTCAAATGTGCAAAGATAGTAGGACAAAATTAATGCCAGGTAAAAATATATTTAAGGCAATAATTTTCATCTTTTTATATTATAATTTATTATTAAATGTTGAACTTGAACTTGAAACTTGAAATGAGATTGATTTTGTTTCTTTTTCTCATCTCGGATGGATGGTGGGAGATGTTTGGTTCTGATACACCGAACCTGCAAAATGTTGCCATACGAATATTGAGCCAGCCATGCAGTTCATCCGGTTGTGATCGCAATTGGAGTATGTTTGAGCACATACACTCCAAGAAGCGCAATAGATTGATAGTGGAGAGGATGAATGACCTGGTAGATGTTCATTACAACCTTCGGCTCAGATACAGGAAGGTTTTTGACCACAACAACACCCCGATCTGTTTAGAGGAGGTTGATCCACAGTCTGAGTGGATCACTGAGGCTATAGATGCAGTCTTTAGTGATGAGGACCTTGATTGGGTGGACTAGGCAGAGAGAGAGGCTGAGGTTGTAGCCATGGCTGAGGAGGAGGCTAGAGCACGAGGAGACATAGCTACTGGTGGTGAGAGTGGTATGGGGACTCAGACACAGGCAGAGACTATGGCTGCAACTGCAACATCATCCAGCTCCACTGTGCCATAGGCATAGAGTGATAGACTTATAGCTATTGTTTTGAATCTTTTGATATTTCATATTTGTATGGAACATTTGATGTCATGGATTTCATTTTCCATGAGTTTTGTATACATTTGACTAATTTTATATATCAAAGTATGTTATTTCTTTCAGCAGCGCAACTACAATTTGTGTACTTTATACTTATGTGATCATTGTATATTTGTGTATGTGATCAAATTTTCTTTTATTTGTGTTGTATTCAATAAAGGGTGCTTGAAACAAGTTTTAAATCTTTAAAAATCTCTAATTTTCTAAGGTTTTTTCAACTTTTTTCATTTTGCCGAGTCTGCGCCGAGTCCGAGTCCGAGTCGCCGAGTCGCCGAGTCGAGTCACCCTAGCCGAGTCCGAGCCGAGTCCGAGTCTCGTAACTATGGTCTTAACCAACATCGGTCTACTATTTATATGTACTCATTGTTCATATTTGGGGACTGCTATTACGATCTCCATGTACTTATTGCATATCTGTGAATGAATGAGAATAAAGCTATATCTTGCGAAACATGATAGTTATTCCTTTATGTTCTGTAAGTCTGTTATTTCTGTTTACTTTGTAAATCCTTCAAAATAGAATAAGTGAGTAAACATTTGGTGCCATTACCGATACGAACTCCCATACACAACACATAGACAGGAATAATGGTGTCGTAATGGGTCAACTAGCGGAAGTGAAATATGCCGAGCCAATTTTTTTTTTAAATTTTTGCAATGTAATTACAAACAACCAAGCACCCGTTAGGGTTAGCAAATAACTAAACAGAGCAGAATTCAACTCTAACCAAGAATGTACACCAGGATCTTGAGATGGGGCAAGGTGTTAGCATGTGGTCAGAGGATCTCAATGCAATGCATGGACTGAAATAACCCTAACCAAGAATGCGCCAGATGACGGCGTGCATATGGTCAAAGGATCCCTATCTATTACAATGCTAATAGGAACTCAACACCAAGTATGTGCTAACCAATCCAGACTAGAAATGAGGCGACCATATGGCGGAGATGTAAGAATTACAAATGCAATTTAAGGTAAATAGGTGGCAAGCCAGCCTCTTCCACTTATTCAGTGGGAAGTACAAAGCATGAAGTGAAAGATATTAAGAATTGTTGACAGTACTACTGTTCAGCTTACAAGTAATCAGAAGTGCCTGCAACAACATGGATTAGATGCATCTTCAATTGCTGCAAGGGTAAACGGGACCTCCATAGGACTTAGTATGACTTCCTAACATCAGCTCTTCACCTAATTGCACTTTTCTCAAATCTGTTATAACAGACCAGCAGCTTGAAAATAAGACCAGCACTCTAATACCTCATTGAAATGCCCATATCTCACTCAATACCCACCCGAATGAAATGAAATCAAATGCAAAATACCCTAAGAAGTATGGCGACCAAGATGGGATACCACAAACACAACAAATAACCCTTAATTATTTCTTGCACAAATCCCAATGAAGCACAGATGGTACGGCCCAGCAAGAGGGGCGATTTCACTATATAAAATCCAATTCTTACTTAAAAAATCTATAACTTAGCAGAGAGGGTCGCCCTACCTAGACAAGATGAAATATGCAATACCCAGAATGATATTTTTTTGTATTTTTGATTTATGAATGAAAACTACAATCTCCTATGTTATCAGCAACTCCAGAAATAACATGAAATGCAAATAACTAATCTCCAAATGAAAGAACAACACTACAATGTAAACCTCACTACAAAACCACTCAAAGCAAGCAAACCTCTCCACTAGGTGCTATCTCCCAAGCACGAAGTCGAGCCAAGCTAGGAGGCATTCATTCCTCGAAGCAGTCCAACACCATTTCGGCAGCATAACATTACTCAAGATATCAGATGGTCCAAATGAAGACCCAAGACCTTCTTTTATAACTCTGTGAAGACTCTCCAGAAGCTTCTAGAAACCCTAACTTTTCAAATTTGAAATATCTCCTTTTCCCTCCAAAGATGGCGTCCCTTTTCCTCAAGATAAATTTAACTTTAATTTATAAATAACCTCCTCCACAAGATGGGCATCCATTTTCAAGTATTGATTTTTGAACCTTAAAAAATAATGAAATATCTCCATGAGGCGCCACCCCTCAAAGTCCCCCTTTTAAGAACAACTTAAAGTTGTTTCACTAGGCTAAGGGGTCACAATATTAGAATATAACTTTAAAATATAACATTTTTAAATCAACTGGATTTATCTCACCAAAAAATGCTTCCCAAGGTCGAGATTGATCAAACCAATTGGACTGACTGAAAATGAGAGCCAACCGTGCCGAAGCCAACAGAACCACTGCCAGAAATAGAATTTACTAAAAATAGTAAATTCATGAAGGTGCTCGGAATGCCAAGAAAAACACATCACCGCGAAGCTCACGGAAAACCCAGAAGGAAACCACAGTTCAATCACCAATTCACGAGCAATAGCAACCTCCAACCATGAAACCCTAATTTCACCCCGAGTAGCCTACGGGTCTCCAGAGTAGGCCAACGGTCAACAGAAAAGGTCATGCTCGAGAAGGGGACATTACAGGAAGAGTCGGTACAAATAAACGAGGAAAGAGAAGACGCATTGACAGAAGACCTCATCAACTTGTGGAATATCTCATTGAAGGAAGACGTACGGAGGGAAGCTCTCAAGCAAGAGGTCCCGCAAGCGGCCATTTGGGACAACCTGATGGTCAACCCAAAGGTCGATCAACTTCTTGACAGACTATTGAGACTGATCACAGGTCACTATATCATCCTCTAGGACCTTCGGGCTGACAAAGACAAAGAACAAAGAAGACAACAAATACTGCAATGATATGAAGAAAGAAACAAACAAGAGGAGGAAGAATGCGACACTAGTCGTAGGCGTACTCCCCAAAATTAATGTCCATACGACCAAATAAAGACACAGACCGAATTCCAAGCAGTCAGGAATCATTGGAAGAACGGGTACTAAGATCCCTGAGAGTAAAGGATCAAGAGGAATGATGAAGACGATTGAGAAGACTTGTTGAAGAAACAAACCAAGACCTTGTTGAAGAAGCAAACCAAAACCTTGCCAACCAACCAAGACAATCGTTCGTAGAGATAGTAGCAGACAACGAAGAAGAAAAAGACACTGAAAATAAATTAACCAAGGAAATTGAAAATAACATATGTCGCATCCGAGAATTATCCATATCAGGAGAAGAACCGAGAATTGGAGGATCCGAATCAAAGACCTGTTGATGTGATTTTCGTGACCGCACCAACACAGAATAAAGTTGCCAACAGCGACTCTATCCTCTCTTGAATAAAATCTCCTGCATGCTAAGATTGCTAGAAAGATCATGCATTCAACTCCAAGGTTCCTTCATGGAGTGGATAGTCTCAGTTGGCTCGATGTGATTTTGCTGGTATTTCAAGGGGACTTACGCAATTGTTCGGCAGCAGGCAGCAGATAGCAGATTAAGGGCTTTCATGTAGTTCGAATGATTTGTCAGGTAAGTGCAAATTTCCTATTACTAACCAGAAATAAACTGAATTTAAAATGGTTGTAGGGATGAGAAGGTTCTAATCTACTCTAAGGCGTGGGACATGGCGATCAATTCTCGCAGACTTCAACCGAGCTTTGCTTTGCCTCGCTTTAGACAACTTCCACAAAACCAGTGCAATCTTCAGAGGAGTAATCAAAGGTATTCAAATCACGATTCAGCATGAAGACACCATCACAACGACGCATGCCAACATACAAACCATAATCGAAGTTAAGTTCACAATGTTCCAGTTGACCACGCAAGGTGAACCCACTGTCAGCGAGCCCGCTAGTGGTATGGATAAGTGAAGTTCTATTCAAATCAAGCACTGTATTCCACAATCACTAAGTACTTGCATGAAATGAAATCTACTTTACTTTAAGCTACTTCAAGATTCTACGTGAATTGGAAGGACGGAGAAGCCTTGCTAGCTACTCTAACAAAGAAGAGATCACCATCAATGAAAACTCTTTTATTATGAAAGTGTTCACAACAACTTCTTACAAATTATTCAAATGGAAGACTTTCCTTCCTTTTCAATCTAAGCTAAACTATCAAACTATGCTACCCACTATTCTATCAATCCCTCTCTATTCCTTCTCTGCTATTGTAACTAGATACAAATGAGGGGGGATGCCCCTTTTATAGCTGGCCAAGTCCAACGGACGGCTCAGATTACAATCAAATGGATGGCCCAAATTGTGCCACCTCTGCCCTAACCCTAAAAAGAGGAGTGGAGTAATAAATGAACAATTAATGTCCACCATCCTCTAGAAGATCCCTGTCCATAGACACGTTCGCATTGTTCTTGTTCCTCTTCTTGACTGTAAACTGGATAAGTCTAGTCACCACTACTTCAACTCCTTGAATGAATATGGTGGGCATGTTCTCGATCTAACTTCAAGTCTGCAACCTCTTTCTCCTGCTCGACGATGATTTTCCTCCTTGATGTTGTTCTTCAACTTTGAAGTACTTGATGGTGACCATTAACGCTTGGGTTTCCATCTTTCCCTCCATCCTGAGCTTTGTAAACATTTCTTCTTTGCCACTTGAGTTGGGCACATACTAGGTCTCAACACTTAGCCATTTCTCCCAAGTAGTCGCTTCATCTCCCCAAGTCATCATGCGTTGGCCTCGGTGTTCACCCTGCAAAACAGGCAAGGAGAAGAGCATCAGAACACTTCGTAATATAAACTCACCTTACTTGATTTTCATGCTTCAACTCCAAGGTCTGAGTGATCTTTGGATTTGATAGGGTTCATCGTTTTTCTCTAGCCAACTTTGCTTTCTTCATGATTTTTCAACATCTGTAGGCTGGGGCATATAACACCTATGCATCATACTTCAATGCTTTAGAAAAATTTCATCCTCCTCAAGGGCGTATTTAAGAGATGCATTTTAAAAATCATCTTTTGAAAGTGTTAACTTCAACTGCATCTTCTTCAAGAAATTTATTTCACCAACTGACGTGTTGACAACTTTGATTTTATTCATCTATGGCTCAAGAAGACTATTTCCACGAAGAATTTGATCAAATTCACCTAGGCAATCAACTTCAAATTCATCATCCAAGTCATTTTATCTTCAAAAACATCATTTATTCCTTGCCTTAGAAATTTTTTAAATTTCCCCCTTAGAAAATTCATCAATCAGATGTTCATGAAAAATCTCCATCTTGAAGGCCTTGGCGAAGTGTGGAAGACTTTAAAATCAATTCTTCTTTGAAGACGTCCAGTACCCAGAAGAAAATTCCTTTTAGAAAGCGTCAAATCCATGGGTCTACAAACGAAGGGGTACATTTAATTTTTTGAATTTTAACCTTAGAAAAATATTTTTAAATCAAATTTATTCTTCATTCCTCATCTCTGGGCGTATTTTCTTGCTTGGCCTTGAGATTTTTTAATCATCCTCATGAAGCCGACACTTTCTGACTCCTTCAACTGCCAATTTTATCCATGCCACGGAAAATTTCATTACCTTCTCAAGCCTGGGCGTATTTTCTAGAGGAGGATAAATTTCAACACTTAGAAAAATTTCCAAGTTTCATTACTAGCATGGGCGCATATGAGGGGTGAAGTAGGGCAAACTTGAATTTTGCCATATAATTTTTGTTTTTCCCTTCATCTTTCTCCTATCATGGCACATATAGCATGTCAAGGTGGAAGAATTACAACACTTAGAATATTTTCACATAGCTAACACTTCAATATCCTTGGGCGTATTTTACATATCAAGTAGGAATTAACGCCTAGCATAAGTCATAACTCCATCTTGCACTTGGGCGCATTTAGCATGTGGTGAAGGAACTTTGACTTCAACACCCTTGGACTTGTCTTGACCCCACTCCTAACATGGGCGCATTTGAGGTATGGAGGAGGATATTTTCAATACTTAGAATGTTTTCACATCCATCACCTTATTTTTCCTTGGGCGCATTTTGAGGGTGGAGGTGGACTTAAATGCAGACTTAGAAATTTTTAATCCTATTTCTTCTTGAGGGCGCATTTTGGGGGTAGAGGTGGATTTATCAATGACTTAGAAATTTTTTATCACCTCTGCCAGCTTGAGGGCGCATTTTGGGGGTCCTGTTGGACTTAACTCTGGACTTAGACAATTTTTTCATCTTGACCTTGGCTTGAAGATGGGCACATTTTAGGGGGTGAGCAGGACAAACTCCAGACTTAGAATTTTTTTAACCTTCTGCCAGTCATCTTGGGCGCATTTGAGGGGGTGAGCAGGATAAACTTCAGACTTGGAATTTTTTTCCATCACCAGCTTCAGAACAGGGCGCATTTGGGGGCTCAAGGAGGAAGTTCTTCAAACTTAGGCGTTTTTCAGCTCGCTCGCTCTTGATTTACTATATTTAGTAAGTCTTCTGATTTTCACCCTTCTGAAGCTTGGATTGATCTGGAATTTTAAGCACAGGACCTGCATGACCTAAGTGATCTGTTCACACTGCCATCTCGAGCTGACTTGCTATTTATAGCATGTTTCTGAAAGTGTTTTACTATTTATAGTAACTGCTCAGTTTCATGACTTCCCCTGCTTCGTTTGACTTGAAATTTGGATGGTGTGACCCTCATCGGTAGACTTGTCTGTTCACACTAGCGCCTGTTGCTGACTTAACTATTTATAGCCTATTTCAGGAGTGACTTACTATAAATAGTAAGTGCTCCGATTGCCTTCAAATTTTATCAGTGGATAGCCTGAAAGATGCTGATTGCAGTGGATACACTGGTTTTCAAAAATTCTTGCATTTGACCCCTCATTTTGGGTCCCGAAGCTGGAAACCCTAATCTGACTTGCATGTCGATCAAATGACCTTCGTTTGACCTCGTTTCTGTTGCATGTTGGTCAGTTTGTGAAACTGAAGTACTGGGGGGGGGCTGCCAGAGTGGATTTGCTAAAAATAGTAAGTTCCCAAAAAAGTGACCAACTCTGTTTGCATGTCACATCATTGTGTAGCTCTTGAAAAACCAACAAAGAAAGTCCAGACATGCGAAGAAAAGTCATGCATGCAAACCCTAAAAATAGCCTATGAAGACGGCTCCTGAAAAAGGTCATGATCCTGGTTTGCATGTTATACCACTGCGAAGCTTTCGAAAAACCCACAAGGAATGTTCAGACATGGGAAGAAAATTCCAAAATGCAAACCCTAAAAATAGCCTCTGAAGGCTGAGTTTTGAAAGTCATCATCTCACTTTGCATGTTATATCACTGCGTAGGCCTCAGAAAACCCAGAAAGAATCTCCAGACATGCACTGAAAAACTTTGCATATAAACCCTAAAATCAGCTTCCGAAGATGAACTTGCTAAAAATAGAAAGTTGTCCATTTTAGCTCAAAATTTGCAGAAAAGCAGTTTGATGTGTTCAGGATGCAATGTGATTGAGAGAACTTCAAAAGTGCTGAGAGAACGCCTTGAATTGAACACTTACTAAAAATAGTAAGTTGTCGGAATTTGATGAAATTTAGCTAGGGACCTGCTGGGAGCTTACTGACTGCATCGTGAAGCTTAGATTCCAGTTTACTTACTCCATTTGACTTCAGACTGACCAGAAGAGTACAAACCCTAATTCTCAGACTTAGCCATAATCTCAATTGACATTCAAAGACGAGCACATCCCCGGAAAGACAGATAGCAGAAAGAGAGAAACAGAGAGAGAAAACAAAGCCAAAAGACCCGAACGGAGCAAAAAATTAAGGGGGTCCCCATTTAAATGGGGTGATGTGTGAAAAGGTCACAACAAGACCCTCAGAAAGAGGGAGTGCAAGAATGGCCCCTAGGATACCTAGAGTGTAGAGGACAACAAGGGTGGATGAGTGGAGGACTTGTATGCGGTTATGAGTGCAAGACATGCATTGGAATGTATCGAGTGAAACAGTCCAAATAGGTCCAATGCATAGGGAGAACTTTGGGGAAGGAAAATGGTGACTCCGCTAGCCAGTTCAAGTGTGGAAAGGAAAAAATTGCCAAAACTCACAGGGAAGAGGTTAGAGGATCCAGTGAGACATTGTAAAACTTGTGAGACCATATGGATAGTGAACAACCATGAAGACATATATTATTGGTTGAGGGTGTTCCTAGCAATGCTACGAGGCATAGCAATCGATTGGTTCACCGAATTGGTAGTAGAAGATACAGCCTCATGGGATGCATTGAGAAAAGTATTCAAGGCACAATCCAAATTATTACAGGACGACAATGAGACAGTCATTGAGATCTATAACACCAAATATGGGAAGCACAAGAATGTACGAGCTTACAATCGTTGGCTCAAAGAATTGTTTGTAAAACTAGAGCACCAGCTAGCAGACGGGTTGAAGAAGCGTTGGTTCATCGAAGGACTAATCCTCTCACTGTGCAAGAAAATGAAGGTAGCACTTCTTTTGTTGTATTTCGAAGCTTACAATCAGGCGATGGACATCGAGAGTGAAAACAAAACATCTCCTAAACAAAATAGAAGACGGATGATGATGAGAGTACAAACAAGATTAGTGACGGAGAATCTAAAACTGTTCAAGCCCTCCGATGAGATATGATGCGCATGATAAAAGAACTGAAGGCTGACAAAGAAATGCTAAAAGAAACCAAAAAAGTATGGTGCATCAATTGTAAAATAGGTCACACCAAAAATAATTGTCCGAAGAAATCATTCTGTGACATTTTTCAAGTACTGGGACATTCCATCAAGGAATGCCCATACCATTTAAAAACAAGCACACAAGTTCTCTTCACCCATGGGGAATAGTCAACCCCTTCGACCACACCTCTTAAACTACAAATTAACAACAATGATGCATCTCCTAACAGGTATTGCAACAAAAGAGGAAACAATGATCAATACAACAATGGGCCGAAGACCCATGATTCAGTGTCAAAAGTGTAATAATGCGGTCATTTTGCCAGAGAATTCCAGAACAATCAAGGAAAAGGAGGAATTCTATGTAAGTGGTGGGGATTGGGTGACCACAAAGACATTGACTGCCCGAAATAGAAAGTGTAGGCATGCTGGAAGTGGAGGACGAGGAGGTTCAAGCAATTGCTAGAGCACAAATGAAGAAGGCGATGTACCCATACCCTCTTATGGTCCTAGACTTTGAGAGGCCAAAGCGGAAGTAGAACAAGCGATGGCTAAGGAAAGGAGAACCTCCAATAAAGTAGTAAGTACGTCATTGTGGTTGGAGTTGGAGAAGAAAATCGTACAACAAATGTTTCCGACAACTGTACCTATCAAGGTAACAAATCTTCTACATACAATGCCACAACTGAGAGTGGCAATTACGAACATTGTCAGTGACAACCAAGTTCGACTGTGAAGTCCAAGCAAGGACGTAGCAGTACCACTACCCAAAGGTAAACAAGCCCCCAATCCAATGTTATGGTGACAAGAGGAAACCAGCCATCGTACAGATGGAAATGATGGGAAGGAAACTCACAAACACCATCGTTGATGGAGGTTCGAGAGTTAATGAACTGTCGGAGGGGACCTAGAAATGTCTCAGGAAACCAACTCTTTGGCCACGGAAATTTCACTTGTTAGGCACCAATCAACATGGTATCAAACCATTGGGTACACTCATGTTACAAAAGGTGACAATCGACACACAACAATTTTTATTGAACTTTGTCATCATCCCACTACAAAAGAAGGCGTATGATGCATTGCTTGGGAGAGGGTGGCTAATTGCAGCCAAGGTAGACCACAATTGGAAATGGAACACACTCTCCATCTAGAGCGGCAGGAGGAAGTACATCATTGACCTTAAGAATCAGGTTGTGACCAAGGAATTGGCGTCCTTCGAGTTAGAATCCAATGGAGAATTAGTGGCAGACGAAGGAAGAAAATTTATGGAACCTAATAGCAAAGGGGTACTTGACCATGAGAGTTGCTCTGAGGATGAGACGAGTTCTCTCAATGGTTTATTCCATTGGCAGATTGGAAGACTGAGGTGTGTCACCCCAAGTGCAACATGCTACAAATTTGGGAGATCGAGGAAGAAGACAAAGTTACAACTAGTTAGACATTTCCTTCCGAGTATGTGGAATATAAGGAGGGAGTTGCAAAACTGGATGAAATGCCAGCCCATAATTTTGAACGGGACAAATCAATCGAGTATGAGGAGCCAAAGAGGAAGAAGGTGAAGCTGGGAGAGGAAGACAACCCAAAAATGATCATGGTTTGCGATGATTGGGGCCCAATGCTGAAAGTGGCAGCATTCAAAAGACATAAGGAAATGAAAAGATAAAAAAGAAAATTTAATGGCGAAGAAGAAAAGAAAAAAAAGCAAAAAATTAAAATATCGGTGAAGTTAAAACAGTGGAAAAAACAAAAAATTTAAAAGACAAGAAAAAATATTAAAGTGGAAAATATGAAAAAAATAAGAAGGCACATGAAATTATTCAAGGGGGTAATTATAAAAAGGAAAAGAATTAAAATGGAAAAATTAAAAATATTTTAAAGCACTTCCAAAAGGAAAAAGTAAAAGCCAAATTCAAGTCAAAGTACTTATAAAAGGTTCAAGAGGAACATGCAAGCAAAACAGAGGATTCATTGTAAGGCATAGGGTAAATTCGTACATCGTATGGCGTACGAGGAACAAGCAATCACAGAAAATTGTATGGAGAGAGGTGAAGAAAATCACACGGCAAATTGGGATGATTCAATGCAAGGTACAGTGCACCCCGTACGACAACAAGTTGTAAGTCCTGAGATACTCAATGTTGTATAGTGCATACAACCAAGGAGACAACACATCAAACGAATTGGAGGGAGAAGGAATGTACGAGGAAGTATAGGTTTTGTATGTAAAAATGACTAGACTCTGCCAAGCAGAAGAAGTTGCGCGACCGTACGAGGGAAAGTTGGGATAGTATAGCAGGAAGCATACACACAAAGCATCCGCATTGTACACACCATACACATCAAAAGAATCCATGCCATATGTTGTATGACTGGAGGCACATGGGTGAAGGTAAATAGTGTACATTATGAGGCTAAAGGTACATTTGTGAAGTTGAATACCGCATGAACAAGAAGGGTGAGTACTGTACATCGTATGGTTGAAGAGAAACTTGTACATCCTAGCATGCATTGAGTGAGCAATTTGGTACAAAGGATAGGACAGAGGTCAATATGGCAAGCACAAAGAAGAAACAAAAGGTCGTACACCGTACGGTGGGAACCATCAGGAGATTGGCACTATAAAGCAGAAGGTTGGAAAACTCACAACTGTACAAGGGTTGACAATTGCTTCAACCGTTTTTGAAAGTATCTATTTAACCCGTGTTGGGAAGTGCTAGAAACTTATTGCCAGATAGATATGGCTGCAAGCAGTAGCAAAGGGAAGCAATCACCACCATTTAGACCCCCATTGCATCGGGGAAAATGGCAAACGGGAAGGATGATGACACTGTCATAGCAGACACCATCACCTGGGAGAATCTTAGTGGCAGTGAGTGTCAATCATGGTGGATGGGAACACAAGACAATCACATTATGAAAAACACACTTTAGCTCGCGTAGGTGGATAAGTTCGCCCAATTGCCATTCTTTAATACTCGAGAGTTTGAACCATACTTGTGCCAAATGATAGTGCAATATAATCAACATTCTCACAGGTCGATGATTGACTACAAAGGGTGCTTGGTGACTATATTCTTCGCACCTGCCAAAATCACTAGGGTATTCGGGATACTTGTTGTACCCAAACCAAATTTTTTGCTTCATTAAGGCATTTTGCTTAAAAGAGTCTAAACCTTGTTAAAATGATGTCAAAACACATGTTTTTGGGAAAATCATGTATGTATTTTGAGTCAGTGTGATGTCGAGAAGATATTGGTGAAAATTGAAAAAAATTGAAAATTAGGGTTTTTGCATCCCTGTTTCACATCGCGAAACCCTAAAAATAGAAACTTGTCAAAATTGGCTGAAATTAATTTTGATTGGCTTATTTCACATCACGATCACAGTGGTGAAGTCAGTTTCAGTTAAAAATCAGTTTAACCCTGGTGGGTAGTTTTCACTTTTTCAGGAGAAAAGCTAAGATTTTTAAGATCGTCAATGGCAGTTGGCCAGTATCAGGTGTCAGAATCTAAGCCTAAAACTCAGACCAGAACATTCTATGATGAAAGATGCTGAAAAAGATGCTTCTTGGCAAAGGGGATTTTCAAATGGCGAAAAGTGCAAAAATATTCTAAGTCTGGAAACACTTCACTTTGTAACGTGGGAGACGCTTGCGCAATCAACATGCAAATCAATTTTATAGTGTCTGTACATGTGAAAGTGGTGAAATACAGTCACATACATACGTCAGTAGCAGTAATGCTTTTACGTGGTCAACTCAACAGCCAAATCGGTGTTCACAGAGCACGAAAAGGAGGAAAATATCTAGCAGAGCAAATCTGCGCCCCTGTAGCCTAGGGGAGCCCTTTAATATGAAGGTCCAGATTCAGTGCTTTTTGGTTGCAGATGCATTCAATCTCTTTAGAATTCAGTCAGCTTTCCGACAAGCTATCAAGCGAGGTCATTTGAGTTGCAGAACTTCGACAATTGAAGGCGGAAGCAAAAGGTATGAAGAGGTTTCACATCATAGAGGCTGTCAAGTTTGTAGTTTCTGCACCCCTGTAGCCTAGGGGCGCCCATGAATTTGACCCCTCAGATGGATGAATTTGAAGTTCCCATTTCCCAGAGATCTTTTCCGATTTAGTCTAGCTTCGCAACACATCCGTTCGCGAGATGATCCGACATACTGAGTGATCGTGATAGAGGTTCTATCGAGCACATAAAACAAAGGGTGGAAAAATGTAGAAATACACACCTGTACCTCTATAGGCTAGGGGTGCCCAACCTTTAGGCATGTCAAATGGGGTTTTTAGCAGTCAATGTCTTAGCGAGACTTGTGTGAAATCCTCCTAGCTATCCAACGAATCCAGCCGTCAACCCTCGGGATTTGTCAAATGCCTGTACGTGAAGAGTTAGTGGAGGTCACTAGAAAATGCAGACAACCAGAAAAATGGCTAAGTGTGGGAATTACACACTCCCTTGAAAAAGGCACCCTTCTTTTTGAGGTCTTAGAAGCAGTTTTCTTGCTTCGTCACCTCCAGAAACATCTCTTCTCAAGGCTTCTAGCTACACGATGAGATCGATGGCGTGTGAATCGGAGCACTCAAGCTTCCGGTGTCAGGGGTCAAAGTATGGTGTTCAGGTGAATGTTACATTTTTGTCAAAATGGTAATTGAGCTATTACAAGCTAGGGGTGCCCTTGCTTTTGGGGTTCCTATCTCAACTTTTTGATGCCTTACATATAGTCGTTGGTTGCGTAATTCTTCTAGTTACGTGATGAATCTATCATCCAGTCAGTAGGAGCCATCGTTCATCGACAGCGGTAGATTGAAGCGCCAAATGGCAAAATGGAGAAATGACTAAGTCTGAAGACCTTGCATCAATTTAATCAAGGGTGACTAGTTTTTTGAGGCATCAGACATGCTTTTTAGCAGTTGCAGCTCCTAGCAGACATTTCATCTTGGTTCGGCAGGCTTCGCGATGGATAT
>VDFB02002771.1:97057-242898 GCA_007258455.2 Sequoia sempervirens | reverse complement strand
GCTAAACACATCCAAACAATGAATTATGTTACACCCTATTGAGAAGTTAAGGGCAAGAGGTCTGGCCGCACCTTTGAAATCCCCTTCTGTAACAGGGGTTTGGCATGTTTTTAGAATCCAAAGGGTGACCCTTTTGCTTCATTGGTTGATCTAAACAACATTCTTCTGTAGAGTCTTAAGTCTTTCTTCTTGCCATTTCCATTAACATCGTCTTCCAAGGATTGGTTTTGCCATCCATAAGGGTTTGCATCAATTCCTACCATACTATCAAAATTCAAGAAATCTAAGAAAAAACAATAAAACTTTCAATTCAATTACAAAAATAAATAGACAAACTAATAATTCTTTTAAAATATATATTTTAATTTTCATAGATAATTTTAATAAAACACCACTTTAGATTAAATTTATGAACATGCATGTTTGTTCCATATGACATGCATTTTTAACTGAATTTACAAAAATTAATAGACAAAACAATAATTCTTTTAAAACATATATTTTAAATTTTATAGATAATTTTAGTAAAACAACACTTTAAATTAAATTTATGAACATGCAATACAACATGCATTTTTAAATGAATTTTACAAAAATAAATAGACAAAACAATAATTCTATTAAAATGTATATTTTAATTTTCCTAGATAATTTTAACAAAAAGTTCTTTATTTAAATTTACGAACATGCATGTTTGTTCCATACAACATGCATTTTTAAATGAATTTTACAACTAGCATATATATTTAATAATATATATAAAATACACTAAGAGAAATCCTTTTGTGCCTGTTGCACTTTTATGTGAGAAATTGGTTTAAAAAATAGGCACCTCGAGAAGGATATCTCTAAACATATTTTATATATATTATTAAATATATATATAAATAAATTATTTTTATATTTATATATTTTATATTAAATTATTATAATAATTTATATATTATAATATGATAGCATAATATTTGTAATTCAATTTTTAAAAAATAATATATATAATTTAATCTTTAAATGTTAAGTTAAAATATATAAATATATTTTTAGTATATTTATAATATTATCATAAAAAATATTTAGTTAGGATTAGGGTTAAGGTTAAGGAGATATAGTTAAAGTTAGGGTTAGGACTAGAGATATAGGTAGGGTCAGGGATAAAGTTAATATATAGTTAGGATTGGGGTTAGCGTTAATATTAGGATGAGAGACAGGGTTAATTTTAATGTTCTAAAACAATAATTCTATTAAAATATATATTTTAATTTTCGTAGATAATTTATTTATTTATTTATTTATTTTTATTTTTTAAGGGTAAACGCTTTTGACCGAGCTATGAACCGGATACAACCATTTCAATACCACTCTCAACTGGTTTGAACCTTGGTGGCAAGAACAACAATGCCACCTATAAACCATCACACCATGCCACATCAAGCCAGATAATTTTAGCAAAAAGTTCTTTAATTAAATTTATGAACATGCATGTTTGTTCCATACAACATGCATTTTTAAATGAATTTTACAACTAGTATATATATATATTATTTTAGTAATGTATATAAAAATACGTCGACAAATATTGTATGTGTAATAGTAAATTTAGAATATTTCTTAAATTTTATTGATTTTTTAATTTGAAGTGTATTAACTTGAAATTTTTAAAAAAGAACAATTGATTTTCATTCTTTTTATAATTTTATTTTTATTATTAAAAAAATACATTAAAGAATATTTTTGTTTTTAAAAAATTTTAATATTTTGTATTCAATAGTAAATTTAGGAAAGTTTTTGTAGTTAATTTTCTAAATTTTAAATTTTTTTATATGAAATAATAAATTTAGATTATTTCTTTTTGCCACTTGCATGAGGAGTTTTTATTTACACCTACTTAAGAATGCCTCTTAAAATAAATTGACAAAACAATAATTCTTTTAAAATATATATTTTAATTTTCATAAATAATTTTAATAAAAGAACACTTTAAATTAATTTTATAAACATGCATGTTTGCTTGGTGGATACAACATGTATTTTAAAAGCTTTTTAAATGCTCATACAAAGTAAAAGTTAAAAGCTATTAAAAGAAACAATATATAAATAAAAATTCTATATAAAAAAAATTATATTATTAAAACTATATATATAATATATAGATATATAGATATATAGATATATGTATATATATATGTGCATTAATAATAAGTCAAAAATCTAATACAGTGTCCAACATTGAAGTCTATAGCTATCCTAAGACTATAAGCTAAAACTTAACATAGTTTCAGCCATACATCAGCTGTGTATATAGTTTCAACTATTTATATGTTGAGTGTACAATTTCAGCTATACCCATGCTGCTATACATATGCTAAATTTGAAGATTTTACAATACAAATACTATTAGATCCATAGATTTTCCTCCTTATACAGGGCTAAACAAAATTGGACACAATTTATAACAAAAGGGTTATTCCAATGTTTAGCTTTCAATATCATGAGCCTTACATGGTTACTGCCTACTTCTTCATCCTTGCCTTCCTCTCTTGTTGGCCTGGTAGGTCAGAAAGTGTCAACATCTTGAAGAGTATGTTGGTCATGTTGATAGTGGCCCCTATGTCTTTCATTCCTGTTTTCTCTTGCCTAATTGAAAGTTCTCTAGAATTCTTTAATTGCCTCAAGAAATATCTTAGTGTCTCTACCATTAAACTTGTGCACATGCCCACATATGATTTCATCCTGAACTATGTTTTTTGTTCCATTTTTGCATAGATCTACAAATTTGTCAAGAGAGACTTCAATATGGAGCAACACCTGCAAGACAATAGAGATATATGCGAGTATTTTATTAGACTCAGTAAGAATCCTCATGCTAACCTTAAACTTATCATTATTCCTTTCTTTCCATATGTGGGCCAGAAGATTTCACTAGTCAAGAAATTCCAAAATAACTTACAACATTTGCTCATTTTTAAGTCACAAAGAAGAATCAAATTCTAATCTATATTTTTACCATCCAACCATATATTCAAATCATGATAGAAAATGTTCCATATTTATTTAGCATAAAAACATTCAAACAAAATATGCACCATAGATTCAGGGGTGCGGCAAATAGAGCAGATATCAATATCATTAGTGTTGGACTTAAAGGGAAGCCTTTGGAGAAGGATAAGCCACCCAAAAGAGGCTTTCTTAGGCTCAACACAACTATGCTAGACCTCTACAAGTATTTTTTCCCAACTGGGGTTTGGGAAAGAAACTCCCCAACAATGGTTGAGATGTTTGAAAACAACATCATTTAAACTTAGAACTTTATAAATAGTTTTGGCTTTGAGGCTAACTAGCTCAGCCTCATCCCTCCACACAAGGTCCCAAGCCGGATTGAAAGAAGGTGTTGCACCCGAGGGGAATATTGCCCTTGTGTAGGCCGCAATCAAGATGGAGTGTGTTCTTGCAACCAAGGGGGGAGAGAAAATTCAACCCTTAAGGATTCCAAACTTTTGATTTCCCCATTTCTAATCACATCACTGAAAGTTTTGATGCCCGCTTTATACCATTTCTTTGCAAAACAACCTTGAAGGAGAGCCAAAGGCTTACCATTTTGGTAGAGATTCCACCAAATGGCACAAAAGGTTCGGCACTTGGAGTTGTTGAGGGTTATGTTGTAATTTTTTGATTGTGCATTGTGTTTGGTGAGCTCCCAAGCCTTCCAAAGGCTCTTAAAAACCAAGGAACTAAATGGTGTCATAGGGTTATTGCTAATAAGAATATCACATAGGGGTAAGCCCTTCTAGGCTTTGGCTTCTTTGGGAACCACATTTTGAATGATGCTTCTGACCAAAACCTTCCTTGAGGTTCATCACCCTCTAAAGATTTTACCACCCATTTAGAGGCAAGAGAAATTCCTTGAAACCTCAAGTCCTTCAACCCCAATCCACTTTGCAGCTTGTCAAGATAGCACCAATCCCAATTTACCGCATATTTCTTCCTCTTACCTTTTCCATCTAACTAGAGGAAGGCTCTAATTCTTTTATGAATTTCATTAATTTGGTAGCTGCAAAAGAACCAAACTGATGAAAAATATATGGTATAAGAAGATAGGATTTTTTGACAAACTTGAATCCTTCCTGCCAATGAGAGATAGTGCCTATTCCATTTTCCCAACTTCTTTTAAATATTTTCACTTATCCATTTCCACATCTCTTTGAGATTAGGACTGACAATGAAGGGAATCCCAAGATATCTCACCTTCATGTTGGGGCCACCCTACTGAAAGTTGAACTCCTTCAACCAATATGGTGGGGCTTCTTCCCAGCCGAGAGAAATTGACTTGGGATTGGATATTATTGCTCCTAAAGCAAGATAGTAAAGCTCAAGTTTTACCATTAAATATTCCATGTTCCTATCAAGGTCAATGAAAAAGGAGGTGTCATCTACAAATTGAACATTGATTAGTTCATTATAGTTAGGGAATCTAATTCCTCGTATTCTTGGGGAGAGTGTATGGTCCCTCAAAAGAAAATGTAGGGCATCTAAAGCAATAACAAATAGAGCAGGGGATAATGGAAAACCTTGTCAGATGGATCGTTCCAGCCACACCTCTTGTGAGAACTCTCCATTCACTTCAATTTGGGTGGAAGAATCTTTTAGCAAAGTGTTTACCATCTTGCAAAAGCCTTCAAGGAACCCAAATGATTTAAGGACAGTCCTTAGGAAAGACCATTCCACTTTGTCATAGGCCTACTCAAAGTCTAAGAGTAGGATCATAACCATCTGGTTGGTTACATTTTCACATTCCATGACTTCCCAACTTGTTATGAGGTTTTCCAATATGTAGCACCCTTTGATGAAGCTAGTTTGGGTGGGGCTCACAAACTTAGGTAGCAGATTAACCAATCTTAAGGCAAGCACTTTGGAAAATATCTTGTAGGATACATTTAAAAGAGTGATAGGCCTCCAGTTTTTCACAAGGGTTTTGTCCCCCCCTTTGGGCAAGAGTTTGATGATACCCTTGTTGATGGATTTCCCCAGGGAACCACCATTAATGGCTTCCTTATAAACTTGTAGAAGCTCTTTAAAAATCCAATCAGAGAAGCATTTGTAGAATTCAATAGATAGCCCATCCCAACTTGGTGATTTTTCATTATTCATAGAAACGATGGCCTTTGGGATTTCTTCCTTAGTCACATTTGCAGCGAGGGAGACAACATCTTCATCATAGATCCTTTTAGGGATGATGCTCTCAAAAAAGCTTCTTGCTTCACTTCTATCACTCCCCTCCCCTTCAAAGGAGAAGAGGTTCTTGAAAAATTTGTAGAACTATCTCAAGAAGTCCTATTTATCCAATCTTCTCCTTTAATCTTTTCTATCTTAGGAATTTAAAGAAGAACTTGGATCCTTTGTCATCAACTTTTAGCTAGTTCACTTTAGTACAAACCCTCATGCTTTTTATTTTACGGGTCTAAATTATTCTAGGTAGTCTTTGGCTTTCAAAAAATCTTCCCTTAAGTCAATGTCACCTAGTGTCTTTTGAAGTTTTGATTTAGCCTCATATAGACAATTCTGCAAATCATTTTCTATCTTTTTGTTGTCTAAAGCCTTCTTTTTTCCTACAATCTAGAACATATTCCTATAGGAATCAACATTGGTGTTCCATCTTTCAATGGAAATGGCATCCTTAAGCATTCACTTGTTTATTTTCCTAATTGAGGAGATGGCCTCCTTGCAATCAACATCTTCAAGAAGCATGGTGTTGAGCTTAAAGTCCCGGTTCTTGGTTGAAATCATGGGACCTGTCTTGGAAAAATGCAAGTTCTAATTTGATAAGGTGATGATCAGAAAGGGTGTAAGGGTGGATGCAAACCTTAACACCTTTTTCAATGGGAGTGAAATTGAAAATGTCTTTACTAGCATAGAACCTATCTAACCTAGAATAAATTTTGGCAATACCTTTTTGCACATTGCACCAGGTAAACCAAATTTCCTTACACTCATTTTTACAATTCTCCATTGGGTTAGTTAGATTGAACTTGTGTTTCAATCTGATCCAAAAGTGTTTTTCATAAATATTTTCCAAAATAGGTTTATCCCTTCCCACTTGTCTTTAGATTGCTTAATCAAGTTAAAATATCCTCCAAGCACCCAAGGGCTTGTTGGTAGGTTAGCAAGACATTTCCAAAGGGTGATTCAATCCCTATAGTCATTAGGAGCATAGACTGAGAAAATTACAAACTCCTCTTTTTTCAATGTCACCCACACAACTCTATTGTAGTGGAGAATGAGCAAGCCTCCTTCCAAAATAACTTGAGGTTGTTTTCGAGAGAAAACCCAGTAGCCTTGGTTTCTTGAAGAAGCACAGTGTCTTTACTTTTCTCCAGATTTAAAAACCTTCTAATTATATATTCTCTATCATGGGATTCAAGTCCCCTGAAATTCCAAGATATACATTTAAGCTTCATCATCACTGGTCATGGGGTTATTACTTTGGTCACTCCTAAAGTTTTCAAAGCACTTGGGTAGCTTTTCTTCCACCTCCCACTTTTTGGGTAAGGGAGATTGGACCATCACACTCCTCTTTTTCCTTTTTCTCAATGTGTTTGTTCCTTCTTTGTTTGGGACTATTGAATCTTTGTTTTTCCTTAGTCTTCCTAGACCATTTTTTTGTTTGGGCACTACCTCCAACTTCCCCAATGTTGCATTCTCATCATCAATTACCCCCGTAGCCTTGGGGGACCCTCAAACCCCAAGAATTCAATCTTGGATAGAGGGGGACTAGTAGCCAAATCAAGGTTGGAAGTACACATTCCTGCTTAAACTTAGATGATTGGCCAAAGACAATGATGGGGGAGATAGTCTAGCTAGGGGACATAGAGGGTTTTCCCAATGAGGGAGGAAAGGAGTAGGACCTCACTTGGGAGGCCTCCTTCAGTAGCTTAAAGGAATTTTCCTCTATGGTAGGACCATCCTCTGATGTCATTGAGATGTCCCTAGGGTCCTCATCCAAATTATCACCACCAGCACAAACTCGGCCTGGAGGGATATTTTCAAAACAAAACTGGTTTTCCTTTCTTTTTAATTGAAATTCAATAATTTTTTGGCCTAATTCTAGCATCCGTAATGAATTTTTTATTTCTTTCTTAATTTTTTTTAAGACAATCTATTGGGCATTAAGTCTTTCTAGTAGCAAGACTCCTCAGTCGCCTGTTGGATCGACAATGGTATAGGAGAAGGTTGCACCTTCATAAATTCGTTATCATTATTCTTAGGGGGTTCATTATTCTCAAGGGGTTCAACCTTATCGTTGTGTGAGGGGAAATCTTTGACCAAGCCTTCAACAAAGGAAGTTGTCTCTCTAGATCCATCTCGCATAGGAGATCTATCACCAACCTCATCTCCACCATTTGGAGTGGTCGCCTAGGGAGTCCCCATATTCAGTGAGCCAGGTGTGGAGATGTGACCAGGGTTAGGAGCCTCACGTTCCGATTGATGGGGCCCCAAGGGAGGATTTTTCTTTTGGATAACAAGGAAATTTATTCTTAGGTGGCCTTCCTTTCTACAAAGGAAGAAAGCGTTGATCCCGCCCAAAATTTCTAAGGGGCAAGACAAGATACCAAATTCTTCAATGATCTTAATGGAACTGGGGAATTCGATACCAGGGTCAAGGGAGACTAAAACCTTCACATCAAGATTCAACAAAGTGGATTTGGTTTCCTCAACCCTAATGACTTTTCCAATCGGTTCAAGGAGTTGTGGAAGCAACCTCCAGAATTTGGGGAGTAGGCTTTTCACCATTACCCATCTAGGACATGAAAGGGCAACTATTTCATCTACAATGGCTAGGGATGACCACGGTAGGGCATGGAAGGCACACCCTCCTACATTCCAATAGGGTTTTTCCAACACTTTTTCTTACATTTCAAGAGACTTTAAAAAAATAACAAATAATCCTTTTTGTATTAATCTACAATATGACATGTGAATTCCAAATTTATTGTTCCAAACATTAGAAAACCACAAATCAAAGAACTTTCTTGCTGGTATTTTGTTTATGTCAACAGTCGCAAAAAAATTGTCAAGTCTTTCAACCTGGATCTTTCCCCGCAAATTATTTCTTTCATTATGGGATTAGGAAGCAAGACAAATCTTTAGGGAAAATAAAGGTTTCCTTACCTTCGCCTCCACCATCCTCTAGGAGCCCCCATCCACTGTGAACTTTGCATCAACATAAGCCACAAACATTTTAGAGGCTTGCACTGCAACCACATCTTTGAACGTTTTCATTGGATGAGGGTGAGAGACATTAGGGTTTTCTTCTAAACCAGGTTGGGTGGGGGGTATCATACACCCCTCCATCAATGGTGAAAGGACACCAGGGTGCTATCAAGGTCAAGTCCAACCCTTCACATAGGTGAAGTAAACAAAAGGAAGCGAAAGCAAAGAAGTAAAACCGCTAACACAAATGAAAAAGCAAAAAAATGAAAGACTACAATTTAGGGGGGCTACGACCACACAAACCTATGGTGGGAAGGTTCCTACCTCCCCATGCCTTGAGATCCACTCCCACATTTGGCTATCAACCACGCACACAAAACCCTAGGTCTTCCCAGAGCCAAAATTCTCTTTCATTTATCACTAAATTTATATTATAAATTATATAATAAATAATATATTTTAAATTATAATTATAATATTATTTATAATTATTAATAAATATGGAATAATTGTATTATATAAATATGGAATAATTGTATTATATAAATACTATTTTTTTATATCTAAAATTAAATTAGTACAATTAATGATTATATTAATAGATAATGTATTATAAAGTATAATTAGCAATTCCAACTTGATGTGCAAAGGGTACACCTAGGATGTGTAGAAGGTCAATAAGAAAAAAAAAATTGGTCTATTTTTTGCCTACATTTGTGTTGTATACATGAGGTAAGTTAGTAGGCCATTTAAAAATGATGTTCTTTGTGCAACAAAGGTCTCAATGGAGAAGCGATAGATTCAAATCAACTATGCATCCACTTATAAGTATCCAAACACAACTAAAGCAAAACCTCTAAATCAAGAATATAATCAAGTTCCATTACCAATAGGCTATGTTTACCTCTCTCATTCTCTACCTATCTCTTTGTCTCTCCATCTTTCTATCTAGATTTCTCTCTTCATCTCTCTCTTTCCCCTCTATCCTTTGACTATATAGATATCTCTCTATCTCTCCATATTTCTATCTCTATCTCTCCCTCTCTCCCTATCACTCTTTATTTCTATATCTCTCTCAAATTCACCTCTATCCTCTATCCACTTCTCTCCCTCCCTCCCACCCTCTCTATATATTTATATATCTTCCTCCCTCTCTATCTCTATCTCAGATATCTCTCTCTCTCTCACACACACACATTCCTTGTTTCTCCCTCTCGATCTCTATCTCTATATCTCTTTCACTCACACACAAACACTCCATGTCTCTCTCTCTCTCTCTCTCTCTCTCTCTCTCTCTCTCTCTCTCTCTCTCTCTCTCCCTCCATCTCCCCCTCTTCCATTATCTCCCTCTTTCTATATCTATTTATCCCTCTCCCTCTTCCTCTCACCTTCCATCTCTCTCTCTATATGTTTATATCTCTCTCTATTTTTCTCACCCCTCTATCTTTCCCTACTTATATCTATCTAT
Source organism: Sequoia sempervirens (assembly GCA_007258455.2). Lineage (NCBI taxonomy): Eukaryota > Viridiplantae > Streptophyta > Pinopsida > Cupressales > Cupressaceae > Sequoia > Sequoia sempervirens. The sequence continues at coordinate 233,225 of VDFB02002771.1, read as the reverse complement.
CTCTCCTTTATATCCCTATCTCTCCCTTTTCTATCCCTATCTCTCCCTCTCACTCCCCCTTTCTATATCTCTCTAATTCACTCTCCTCTATTTCTCTCCCTCCCTCTCTCTTCCTCTCTATCTATTTATACATACTATCTTCCTCTCTATCTCTCTTAATCATACACACAATCCTTATTTCTCCCTCCCTATCTCTAGATATATCTCTTTGCCTCTCTATGTCTATCTCTCCATATTTCTTCTTTCATCTCTCCTTATATCTCTATCTCATTATCTCTTCATCTCTCTCTACCCCTCTCTCTCTCACTATTTTTATCCCTATCTCTCCCTCTTTCTCCCTGTCTCCCTATTGTAAACATAACATGAACCTTGGTAATGGGGCCTGATTATCTTTATGATTTAGAGTTTTTTTTAGTTGTGTCTAGATCCCTATAAGTGAATGCATAGTTTATTTGAAGCTATCGCTTCTCCATTGAGACCTTTGTTGCACAAATGACATCATTTTCTAAATGGCCTAAAAATTGATCTCATGTATATTGCACAAATGTATACAAAAAATAGACCAATTTTTTTCCTAATTGACCCTCCACGCATCTTTGATGTACCCATTTCACACCAAAGTGTGATTGCTAGTATTTTTTTTTTATAATTTTACTATGTTTACTATTCTATATTTTTTTTGTTTTGTTTTGATATTTTAAGAAGTATAAAAAATATTATATATTCATATGTAATTTAATGTTTTATTTATGAAATCCAAAACATATTTAAATTATCTAAAATTTTAAATACTATTTTATTTATACTTAATATGTATTTTATTTTATTTTATTTTAAAAAAAAATTACTTACTACTTTATTTACTCAACTTATTTTATTAAAAAAATTATTTTAAATGAAAATAATCCTATGCATAAATATTTTATAGAATTATTATGTGGGCTCAATAATACTTTTTATTAATACTTTTAGAATGAAATTATAATCTCATGCCAAAATGTAATGAACCAAATAGATCATAAATCAAACCAATCTAATATGAGACCTAAAAAGAGCCTTAGCTTTAGTAGAATCATACACATTATTAAATAGATTAATTAAGCTATATAAACTAAAGCAATAAGGTTCCATAGATAAATAATATATTTTCACAGTTCAAGGAGTTAGTTGGTGAGGATTAAATAAACAAGCTAACCCTCCAACAAAACTAAGCGCACCAATATATACTAACAATAGCTTCCTTTCCAAAGCATAGAGGATAAAGAAATCATATCCTCCACTCAAAGTATAGTTTCTTTAAGAAAAATAACATTAGGCTTATGTTCCCGAATTTAGATCTCAAATAACCCTTTGTTAAGGGGTACTACCTAGATCCCTATAATTTTATTAAATTACTATCATTTTTGGATAAGAGAGAAATGAGAATCTAATGTCTTAATGATGCTAAATTTTACTAAATATTCCCATATCATCTTTACCTTCTCTTGATCTCTTTTCCTCCCCACTTTGGAAATTTTTTTGAAGCCAACATTTTTTATATATTTATAAAAACCTTGCAAAGGATGTTTTTCTTTTTCAATTCATCCTTTATACTTATCTCATGAGATGCTTTTGGCATAGCACAATCTTCATAACTTTCATTATGTATCTACAGTACAATAGGAAGATCTAAAATCAAATTAGAGTAGCCGGCACAGGTAGCGGAGTTGGCTTGGGCTGTGGGTTTGCTCCCCATTGGTCTCGGGTTCGACTCCGCTCCTGGGTTTACCCGGTTGGGACTGGCTTTCCGGCTGTTGGGTCCCCCCGCAGGGGACTAGTCTCGCCCCCGCTCGCCCTAGGTACCCAAGATACGGGCTGCTGGGTTGCTGGGCAGGGTCGCGGGGATACCCCTGTCGTTAACAAAAAAAAAAAATCAAATTAGAGTGAAGCAAATAATCAATCTTAGGTCTAACAAATCGTTTCATAATATTGATAGAAGAAAAAAACCTTATTTAGAAGACATCTATATATGATTTCAATTATTCATTATTGTTGGATTGGAAGACATGCCAAATTAAAGAGCTTAAAAATTAGGTAGAACAGAATCCTAGTCAATGAAAGACCCTTTAAATAAAGTATACTCTGGCACCTCAAATCTTTCAAGGACATCAAACCTATTAAATACATTTCCTCTTGGCATATCATTTCTCTATCAGCTTCCAATTGTCCTGTAAACCAATATTTTATGAGAATAAACCAATTTGAGTTAGATTATTTTATATGGGTAGGATATTTCCCTTTAGTATTAACCATAGTTGAAAATTTCCTTACAATAGGCTCTGAGACCATAGGAACCTTAATAAGATAATTTCTCTATAAATACCCATATACACAACATGCACAACATCTAAGGTTGAGAGCTTTATAATCTAATTATTGGATCCAATTAATGTTTCTCAATCTTATCTATAAAGAATCAAACAAAAAGTTGGGTATGTGCATGATCATGATGGGCCAAAAAGTGGCAATATGATGGGTATTTGTAGGGTATGTGGCTGATGAAATTTTTTTACCCAAAATTAATTAAATGAAAAGGGTTTTTAAAGGAGATTCTCAGCTTTCCACCAATATAAAATATTCTTTACTTTGAATTTAATAAATAATTATTATTCATTTTCTATTTGAATTACAACTAAAGTCTTGATTGATAGGTTGATTGAAAAACATCTATAGCTTTCAAATGGTATCACATTTTTTGAATCCAAAAAATGCATCACATTCTATGCTTCATATACTATAGGATTAAAAAAAAAATGAATTTCATGAAGTTTTGACCAAGTTAAGGTGGTTAGATGCACAAGTTTTTATATTTTTAAAAAGTTGTAATAAAAAAATCATAATTAATTATTTACTTGGAAATAAATTACAAATAAATATGTATCACATCAGGACATGAGTCCTCTACTTATATCTAAAATCTTATAAAAAAATATTATCATTTTATTGTGGTTAGGGTGGTCAGACAGACACCTACTTCTTATTTTTTCCCTAAAATTTAAGTACTACTACATTGAAATTTCAGATTTTCACCAAATAGATTTTGTTTTAAAAAATAAACCTAGTAGTTTAGAAACTACATTCAATTTTCTACAAATTATATTCTTACATATTTTTGAAATAATATAGATAACTTATTCAAATTTTTATGTCAAGTTTCCTAACTCTGATTTTTTTGAATTTTTTGCCACTTAAGGGCTTATTTTTTCCATGATGATCCTGCACATACCTAGTTATTTAAATTAATTTCAATAAGAATATAGGCATGGGCAGTTACCTTTCTTTCTATGATATGATGTGAAGGACCCAAGTTTTTACCCAAAAGTACCACAATAGATTGTAAATTATCTAATCTCCAAAATGTAGGAGGTAATGGTGACTCCCAACACCCCCAAGAAAAGTGGCAAGACCAAAAGATCTTCTACAAGAGAGAAAATGGAAATAATAGCTTGATGTGAAAATGAATGCAATATTAAAAGATTGAATATGTAATGTACATATGATGAATTGCTTATAAAGGCAAGTTGTGAGATAGGATTAGACAAGATCTTGACATGTGTCTTAATCATGTACAATGAGACAACTACCTCAACAATATTAAATGATCTAGGTAACTATGATTGATGACTTAGTATGGGATAACTACACTTGATCCATGAGGATTCAAAGAATAATTAAGCCACTAAACATCAGTCCCAGTAAGATCATTCAATACAAACTAAACTAACAATTCATTAAAACTAACATATTAAATCATGAAAGCTTTAAAAACACTTATTATAATCCATTGAAACTTATCCTATTGGGGAAGTGGTGTCACATTAATGTGGAATGGTGACCCTTTCCCAATCTCATGGATAAATAAGCTTGTTTTGATTGATTCTATTCAAGAGAATAAACAAAATTGATGATAAATGTGTGTGAAAACATTATTTAAAGATAAATTAACATGATGCAAGCTATTTTAACATGATCTACGCTAAGATGATTGATATGGGTGTATGAAAAGCTATTCTAAATGGAGTTTAAGCTAAAAATATTGAAAACCTAATTACAAGATATACTAAATGGATGCATTTATGTTACCATGGAAGCCATTAATGGAAGCTTAGCTAATGATAAAAGTAAATTAAGCTAAAAAGATTCTAAATAAGTGCTAAATATGAGTGCAAGTGAAAGCAATTTTAATAGCATAAGTTTTCTCTTAAAAGATAGATCCATTTGTCTCCAAATAGTGACCTATTTATAGGAGGATGAATGATAAATGAAGGGCTAAGATCGAAAAAGTTAAACAATGGTTAAAATTGGAGGAAAGATGAAACATGGATCAAGGATTCTCATCAATGGATGACAATAAATGATCACATGGATCAAAGAAAGAATCAAGGGTTCATATTCTTCCAAACAAACACACTTCCAAAACTTGCACAAGAAGTCTTGTTGAAAGTTTGTTGCAAAAAAGGAATATTCCCCTTTTCAAATGAGTGAAGAAAGAGAATATTCTCAAAGAATATCCTCATGGGTGAGGAACATTAGATATTTAGTTAATTAAAACCAAATTAAATTATGCAAAGGAATATTCTATGGGAATATTCCCTTTTTGGAGGAATGTGCAAAGGAGGAATATTCCTTTAGAATATTCTCTTGCAAGTGGGAGTATTGGATTTAATTAGTAATTTGATAATTAAAACAATGTTTCAATTATGAAAATTAGGGGAATTAGGATATTCATTAAATAATTTATTTATTTAATGAAAAGGGAAAGTGATGTGATATTTAATTAAACAACTCAGGGTTATTTAATTAAATAAGAGGACTTCAAAGATTAAATTAAATAATTTGATTTATTCAATTTAATAGGATGAAATGTTAGCATGAAAGGGGATGAATTAATTTGTTACACCCCAATTGTGTAGTTACTATTTACTATTACTGCATAGGGTAAATATGAATGAAATGTGAATTTTGGAGATGAATAAATTATGCTTGTACCTTGTTATCAATATGAATGTTATCTTATTTGATGTTATCTAATTTGATGTTACCTTATTTTATGTTATTCATGGTGAAATACTACATATAAGTGAATGAATGTTTATTGAATTATTATTATTCTAACTTTCAAGATGTTTATATATGTGAATGAATGTTTATTGAATTATTATTATTCTAACTTTCAAGATGTTTATATATACTGCATATGTTATGAACAATTGAATTCCATGTGCATGTGTTAGTGGATGTAGGTGTGTGTTCCATTCCTCTAGGTGGAGGGGAAGTATCACTGAGGAGAAGAACTTGGTTGAGTAACTCCAATAAAAGTAAACTATCTAAGCATATGCACACACCGAGTTGAGTCATAATTTTGTGGGTAATAGGTAAGTCATCCTTATTGATATGTCTACATTTGAGAGTTTTGTTTACTATTGCATGCATTATTGGGTGATGTTTATCTATTTGATTTTTTGAGATCTTTCTTGTGCTATTATGATTATATTGACAAATGGGATGTACATGGAAGTATGTTTATATATATGCACATATATGTGAATGGGATCTAACATGTATATGCATATGTATAGATGTACCAGACGTAAACACTTATCAATATGATGGTAATCACGAATAATTATATGTGAAAGGAATGTGAACATATATATATATGTGTGTGTGTGTGTGTGTTTGTGTGTGTGTATGTATATGTATATGTATATGTATATGTATATGTCTATGTATTTTATATTCATGTATCCATATGTATATGTATATCGATACATGCATATGTTGGTGAATGGGTACGCTCATATGGATGCATCAATATAGATATACCTACACATACGTGTACATAGAGGCATATATATGGATACATATATATGCATACATTCAATATAATGTGTTTATTTAATATATATGCAAATATATATTAATGGTTATATATATATACATATATATATATATATATATGAATACATGGTAGTATTTAATATATATATATACGTATATAATATAATATATATATATAATATATATTTAACATAATATATATGTTATTAGAATTCAGCTAACTCTTATCCAATAGTATTCAATATATAAAGGCTATTATAGTGGATAGAAAAGTTATGTGAATGGAGGTCAATAATAGTCATTGTTGACTATGTCAAATGAACCCAATTAAATAGCCAATGACTGATTATGTTAACTAATTAGCTTATTGAATGAAATCTGATATAATTTTTTGCATTACATTTGATATTGTTGTCTATAAAATGCTTAACTTGGTCGATGCCATTATTGAGACCAACCTTGACCTTGTCTTATGTATTAAACTTCTCAAGTCGATTCATCCACTAAATGGATAGATGGAAATTTTTAGTCATAAAATGGAAGTTGACTGAATTTAACTACACAAAATATGAAGGAACTGGAAATGGAAATGGCACCACCTTTGTATTTGAGTTTCTATAGATGTCTTCTCATTGTGACAATTCAAATTATGGGTATGTTGATTGAATAATTCTTCAAATTGCTATCACAAAACAAGTCAACTTGTAGGTGATTATGTTGAGTATTAGCTTGTGAAGTCGCCACCTTTCTAACATGTTTCATGTGTTACTTTACATGAAGCTTGATGTCCATTAACATGCCTATACTATAGGCTTTAATGTTGCTTCATTTCTCTATAAATAGTTGAACCATTCATTTGAGAGGGATGCATTCTTCTATAAGATAATATATCTTTTTCATTTCATAATTCTATATTTTCTAGCCATACTTTGCTTTGCATTGAGAGAGAGAAAGGAAGTAAGTTCATATAATTTGTGAGGAGGTTATATTTAGAAATAATATTATAGTTTGAGAGAAGTAAGCTATCAACTTGAGAGGTAGAGATTATTGTGACATTCTTGGGAAGCTAATTATCAAGCTAATTGATATTGGAGAAGGTTACATTGTTGTCTTTAGTTTGGATAAGCGATAACAAGCATGAGGATGTCTCCTTCTTTGTTAATTTAATTTGAATGATGTGTCTTGCATGTATGGCTGAGATGTCTTTTCTAGTATATGCATTAGAGAATTTAGATTATTTTGAAAAGGAATTTGAAGCCATTATGTTGTTTTCATATTGTGTTTTAAGTACTCCATAGTAGGAGATGGGTGTTTATCATAGGTATTATATACTAGGTATGATTGAACATGAAAAGCACATATGGTGTATTTATCTAATTATTGATTTAACTAGGAAAGCATGTGTTTACTCCTAGGAGAGATAATCCAATATGGGAGGAAGTTTTAAATACTTACAAGTAAGTAGGGTAATCCAAGTATATAGGTTATCTTTGGAATGATGGACTATCCATAGAAGGAATACCTAACTTTTGTACTTACTAGTTAAGTAGGTTTATTTCGAGTATATTAAAATAGTTGCAGGTTATTTGGGATGATGGACTATCCATTGAAGGAAATACCTATGTGTAGATTAAGATATCCTTAAGTCAAATCGGCCCTGAGTAGTGTATGTGATAGATGACCCTTAGTGGAACATAGTGAATGAAGTTACACTTTGAAAAAAGTAGTGTGATGACCTTTGTCTCTATTGTCAGATCACCATGATCCAATATTACATGATAGAAAAAGTTTGTGGGATTACAAGTTCTAGTTATGTAGGACACAACACTATGCTCAATTGGTTTTCATTATCTATTACTCTACCAATCTCTTCGTTGAATGGAAGTTCCATCTATCAAATGATAGATGTATGGGGGACTACATTAAGAGTTTGTGGTTGGTGGAAAAGTGCCTGAGTGATGCTTCTCATCCATAGAAAGCAACAAAAGAACCAAGATTTGAAAGGAAGGATCCTAGACCGTCTTATAACTACGTGTTCTAAAGCTCTTTGAGCTATGTATGTAAATGTATGCTTTCTTGCTTTGATGTATTATATGAAATGAGAAGGAATTCATGTTGTAATATGTTATGCATCTTGATTGGAAATTATCAATAAAGAAAAGAATTTTTTTTCTTACAAAGGCATGTACTTTGTTTATTTACTCGTGTGGTGAAAAATTAGAAATTTTTTACTTCATTGAAGGGTTAGTATGTTATATAATCTAGTTAAAAATAGATGCAAATGATGCAATTAATTATATAGCTAGGTTAATTTAATCAATTAAGCAAAAAAAGAATGGCTTTCAAGATAAAGTGGTGTTAGTATATATTATTCAATTGCATGATATTATTTATGAAACTTTTAAGTGTCTACATTTTCCCTCTCTTTGAAGTGAGGTACTTGTTACATTGGTTGAAAGACTGATGCTTTTTCAAATTAAAAAATGTTGCTCAAATAAATTTTTTTTAAAAAAACATATTTTTTCAATGCCCCACTATTGCCCCAGTGAAAGGAATAAGTTGGTTCCCTACCCCCTTGAGAAATCAAGTGAAAATTTTTAATTTTGGGTTGATTTCTCGACAAAGGTAAAATATAGATGCAGGTGCTAAAACACACCCCGAGATGTTGAAAAATGGCTCAAAATAGGTTGCACTAGGTGGAATTAGGTAAAATAGGTGAAAACCCTATCTTTTGGCTCAAATTAGGAAAAAAACCCTAATTTTTAGGCTTAAATAGGTGATGAAGGGTCACTTTCAATTCATTTGTGCATTCAAACTTGATATATTTGCTACAATTTGATCTCTAACCTCCTAATGAAATGGCACAAAAAGTGCTCCCATGACACATTTCTGACTGGGTTTGAGAGTACCAAAGGCCTCTAGGTGTAGGACTAGTGATACACAATCTAAAACTTTTCTTGCATTTTGAAATTTTGATGCATTTATTACTCTTTGAAATTTGGTTTAGGGCGGCATCACTATATTGTGACACTATTTTGAGAATCGATGATGCTTTTCACCTTTTTAGTGACACCATTGTAATGAGTGACACACTTCATGATTCTAAATTAGGATTTGTAGATTTCAAATCATGACGTGGGTGTGAATAGCAATGCATACCCTTGATTTTCAATTTACAATTAGGGTTTCCACTTATCAAATTGTGATGTGGGTGTGAATAGCGATGCTAGTTGTGATTTTGAATTTTAATTCCTTTAGTATCACTATTTGGACTTTGAATTATGGTGATGCTTTCGTAAATAGTGACACTTTTATTATTTTGAGGGATAAAAACTCCAAACTTGGCCAATTTTAGCAAAATTTGATGTTGTGTGCTTCCTAGGTGCAGGAGATTATCCAACCTTTGATGTCCCACAAGCACCGATGTACCATTCCATCCATAATTGATGATTTATTTGAGCTTTGATAGGAGCACCTTGGAGAGATCAAATTTTGGTATGTTGCCTACATGCCCGTTGTCGACCTCCTACAAGGATCTCCTAACTAGCCTTCTATAGCCATAATTTAGAGACTGGGCATCTAACCTAAATAGCCATTTAATCATCATGGAGGTGCATTTAACTTGTCAACCCAAGGATGTAGACTTAAAATGGGTTAGCACTATATGTGCAGTAGGAATTCCTAAGTAGCCATCTCTAATCTATAGCTAAGAAATACACAATACTAAAAGTGAATTGTAGGAAAGGATTAAAGCAAATGCTAAACATTAGCCAACAACTATACTAAACAAAAATGTATAACAAGAATAAAGACCTAGGTGAACATATAGGAATCTACTCTATCTACTTTGGTTGTAGGAACAAACACAAAATGGACTTCTAGTGGCTACAGGAATAGTCAATGCCAGATTTCAAACTAAGTGAAAAATAGAAAATAACTAAACTAATTACTCTAAGGAAAGGATTACTCAACAAGTGGGCCCCATTGGATGAGTATCCATTAGAACTAATACAAACTCAAATACTCAAATTCAAACTATCATCTCATTCATTGAAAATTATGTGAACAGAGTAATCAACATGGCTATATTGAAAAGTAGAGTATGCTCAATACATTATCAATGTCATTTTCTACAATCAAGAACTAAGGGGCCAAACTCCTTTAGAAGGGGATTCAAATCCATATTTATTCAACCATCTAAACAAGGTAGTCAACTCCCACTAACCAAGAGGATGCCATTTAGGGAAAGCAGGGAAAAGAGTGGAAAATTGGTTACTCCTACAAGGAAGTTAGTCAAACATGCATGCCCAAACATGGACTCAATGCTATAGTAATGCCCATGATTGTTCAATGCCATAAATACAAGGTGGTTACAATTGACTATTGTGGGGAATCTATCATTGTCACTCTTCAGTTGACTCCTTTAAATGATTCCCTGCATGATCATCTATCAATTTCCTTTCCCAAATTAGCATCCATCAATTGTGTCTTGCATGGCAATGTTAGTATGCATAATAATTGCACATCTAAAATCACCTTACAGAACATTCATCAATCACATGCAAAATTAATATAGACAATCTGCATAATATGTTAATGTCATTGAAACTTCACAAGGATAAGATAAACCCATTGTCAATGGTTTGAGGGAAACATTATACAAACTATTAACATTCAATGACTAAAGTTCATGACAATTCCAACAAATGAACAATAAACTCTATCCAAGATTTAACCAAAAACTAGGCCCATCATCCCCCCTAGCCTAATGTCTTGTTGGTCCTCTAGTAGTGGAATGGTTGTTCTTTTATTTGGTTAAGGCTTCAAAATTTGCAACTGCAAGCTGGCCAACATCCTTTGTTGTAGTATGTGAGTCTAGATCCCAATAAAATCCTCCTAGTCTATCAAATTTGTTCCACCTTGGCCTTTTTGTATGAACATCATGTTGGTAGAATTTGTAGTTTGGTACATGCCACATAAGAATGGGTGGCTAGAAGGTTAGGGGAAGCCAAAATCTCCTCTTTTCTCTACCAATTTGGATGTAGGTCTGTCAATTCTCTTCAATGCTACAACATAGTTATGAATAGAATGGGGCTTGGCTTGTTTCATCTCATCTATTAAACTATTCCATCTTTGAGCTAGATATCCTCTTATGAGCTCCTCTTTTGTTGTTGTTTTAACCTCATACTTAGTATAGACAACTTCAATCTAGGGCATGATTTTGTTACCATAGCTTGGTCTGAGGAGCATCCTAATCCATTATCTATGAATATCCTTTGGGTTACTTGAATCATCCCTAATGGATAAGGGGATATTAGATTCCATTCTTCTATAAGCATTGTTCTGCTCACCCTAATTAATTTCATTTTGTGCACAGGACATATAAATTCTCTTAGCTGAACATCCCCATCATATAACAACAAGTTCCAATCATGATCTCGTGTGACAACATAATTGTGCAAATAAAATTTACATAACAAAATTTTCATCTTAGGGGAAGCAATTTTATAGGCATTGAAGAATTCAACAGGAGTTTCAATGGAGGGATTTAAATTTGAAACAATTTTTGATAATTTGAAAGAGAGATATATATCTCTTTCAAGTGTAGGGCATAAACCCTTGCAAGAGCTCTGTATTCAAGAATTTGTGGCACTAGGGTCACAATGTTATTTAATTTCTTCTTTAAAATAGTAATCTCTTCATTTTTCTCCTCAATAATCTCATCCCTCTCTTGGATCTCCTTTTTCAGCTTCTTCCTCTCCTATTTCCATTATCTCTCCCTCCTTTCTATTTCTTTCCATAGATTTAAAATTGTTACATGAATTATAAAGTTAGGAGGGTTATGAATTCTTACCAATTCTTTTGTTGATGGCTACTCCCCATACGACACTATCTGCATGAACTCGGGTTGTTCATTTGTCTACAATTGTAGGGGTGCTATTTCTTCATCCTCTTCTTGTTGTAGGACCTCTTGTTCCTATTCCTAGCCTTTTTTTGGATCTTGCTATGCTTCCTGCTATGGATGCAAGAACTCATTCCCCTATTCTTGGTTTTGCTGCAAGAACCCCTTCTCATCCTGAAACTCTTATGTAATACTAGCAAGGTGTACCAACGTCACTTTTACTGCTTCCTCAGAGATATCTTCTTTCTTTTTCTCAACCTATTCTTGTTCCACTGAAGTTTTAGTGTCCCCGTGTGATGTCTCACCATTCCTAGGGTTTTCTTATGAAGGTTCATAAAAAGCCAGTCTAGTTAGTTTTTATTTTCTAGAGATGCTCTTACGTTTTCCTTTGGTTGCAAGATGAATAGAGCTATCATTTCTCTTCCTAGCACTTGGAACCCCTTTTTCTACAAGCTAGGTTTGAACTTTTTCTTTTTCTTTTCTTGCTTCAGCTTCTTTCTTTCATGCCCTAGTTCTTATTAGGGTTTGTAGGGGGACATTTTCATCTGAATCAAACAAAGATCTTGCTTTTTTTGAATGCTTTTTTTCAAAGGAACTAATTTTTATGGCCTCCTCTACTGCTGCAGGAGGATTCATACTAGAACTAGCACCAGAAATTGAAGCATTAGAGGTGGCTTCAACTATACTTAATATTTTGCTAGACCTACAAGGCTGAGGTATAACCCTAGGTGGAAAATGCTCGACATTGGAAAATTCTTTTTCATGGTAATTTTGATTAACTTGAACAAATTCCTCCCAAGTCATTCCAGACACATCATGCAAATATTTTTTAACTAGCAATTTTATGAAGCAATGGTGGGAGGAATACTTATCCCTACCTTTCTAGGTCTTGGCCGCCATGATGGAGAGAAGATTGTATAAGACATTAGGCACATTCATCCTCCTTTTGTGCCTCATGTGACTCAAGAGCTTAAACTGTACTAAATGTAGATTTGACAATCATCCCTCACAGGTGATATACCTTATATGTGAATAGTTGGTTGCTTCCATGGCTTAGACAAAGACATTCTTTTTTTGCCTCATTTGTCAATGCTAATTGGTGGGTCACCATGTATTGTGAATTCTACTCTGGTCGATCTGGTGTCCCTAGAGGTAGGGTAATGCTCACCATCGACAAATAACCCTAAAATTTATGCAATTCTCTCTTCAGTCACCACCACTTCTAATCCTTTTACTATGGCTTTTCCTTCTGAGAATGTTTAAAAAAATTCAAGTGCAATTCCTTTGTCAAATCCATCTAGCTTTTTGAAATAATCAAACCATCCACAACGTTGAAATTCTTCCATACATTGTGCATCTTCCAAAAAAGCATCATGAATTGAGGGATCATTATGAATTAAGCCACCCCCCATTGTTTGAAATCACTATCACTCAACAAAATTTCCTTCCCCTACAATTTTTGTTTTGAAAACCACCACCTTTCTTATTAAAATTTTATTGCCAATGTCGACGGAATTCCCTTCTTCATCTCTTCTTTTTACCATTTACTGTTCATTCTTAAGATTATGACAAGGAAATTAAGGCAAGGAAAGGGGTGATAAATGAGAATGATGATGGAAAGAATTGGTGGCTTAGTTACCATCACTTCACACATGCGAGCTATATTTTCAAATTAACTTGTTTAAATTTTCTGACATAGCTAGGTTACAATTTGATGTATGGGTAGTTTATTTACATTTTTAATTCCCCCCAACCTAATTTTGGACATGTGTCAACATATGTGGGAATGGAGTGGCGACTTGATAGTAAATAATGACATATTATGCAATCACCTATAATAATGTGTGATGATAAAATAAATACACCCAAAAGGCAATTAAGAGATGAGAATTACCATGTACATACCTGAGTGTGTGAATGATGTGTTGCAAAGATCAAGGAGAGAAAGTATTGATTTTCCTTTTTTGAAATGACTGAGAAATTAATCAAGAGTGAAGCAAAGTGGAGTGAAGTGGAATGAAATGATGGAAGAGAGAGAGAAAAGTGGTACGGATGGATGGATGGGAAGATGGGCAAAGAAATGGATTTCCACTAAGGTGGAAATCTTTATTATGAAAAAGTACATACCTTAATTTAACCAAAAGGTGGGACACTAAGTCCACCAACTTCGGCTACAGAAAGCTCATGTATAGAATGTTGAGTGAATTTTTGTAGGGGCCCTTCCTTGGAGGTTGGCTCAAGTAGCTTGATTATGTCAAGGTTAACAATGGTGAGTTGAATAGCTCCATTAGGGAAGACTTCAAAAAATTTGAATGGTCCTAACCACCTTGTCCACAACTTCCCTGCATTGTCTCGATGGTTTAGGTCATATGACAATACCCAGTCACTTGGAAAAAAGTCATTTTCTCAATCATGCCATCTCATCCTTTTATTTTGCAATACTTTAGTGTGGTGCAAGGCTACCCTTCTCATTTCATCTGAAGCATTTGACTGCATGAACAAAATAGGAATATGGGTCAAGGCTAGCTGAGAGAATCCTCTTTAATAGTATTTTTTCTATTCAACATCTCTTATTAGGTGAGTGTACAATGGCAAGGGAAAATGGTATCCGTTAGTGGCAGCATTCAATTTTTTGTAATCAACACAAACTACCCACTTCCATCATTTTTTGGCATGATCATCAATAAAGTCATCCACTGGCTATCTAAAATGAGTCAGATAAATCCAACAGCTATAAATTTTTGCAGCTCTATTTTAACAGATTCTCTTAATTCAAGGTTGATTCTTTGTTGAGGCTGCCCTACTAGTTGACAATCAACTCTGATGTAGATTTTTTGAATGCATAACTTAGGATCTAGTCCCTTCATATCATGGTAGTTCCATGAAAATTAATATTGATGAGACTATTGCAATTGTTTGAGTCCATATGTTGCCATGGTATGGAACATGCTCATTACTATAGGAAGTTTCTCTACATAAAAAGTGGCTGCAAGAAGAGTGGTTGTAGGAAGATCATCTGTAGGAAGAGTGACTATAGGAAGTTTGGGGGGAAGCACCCGAACAGAAGTAGAAGATGATGTTTGTCCTTCTTCATAATGGTTATGGATTATACTAGTTGACAATTCTTCCTTGTGTTGAAGCTACAAGAAAGAACTTATACCTGGCATCATGGAGTACACCATCAAGTTAACTTCCCAAATTTCCTCATTGTCATGTGGTCATAGAGAGAAAATAATCAGGTCTATTGGATGATCCCATGAGTCTAGAAGGTCTATGTCATCAAGATCCATAGTAGAATTATTAACAAGTTGTAGGATAGTAGGAAGAGGTCACATGCACACAACTTTTAGTTACTGCAAGATGTGCTTAGTCATCGCATTAATTGTTGCCCCTAAATCACTTAGGGAATTCTTTATGTGAATCTCATGGATAACAGTTGTTATAGGATTGTTTGGATCATTTTACTTGGGAAGGGTCTCTTTTCCAAGCATGATGTCAGCAAACTATATCATCACATGGACTGTAGTTGACTATTTCTTCTTTATTCTTGACTTCTTAAGATAAGCTTCCTTGATTGTTCCACCATGTATAGGGACATCCTCTATGGCCTAAAATAGGGATTTCTAAACACCCATGATGTCAAGAGTTGCATATCCCTTTCCTTTCTCATACTTCGCAAGTTCCAATTTCTGAGGAAATGGTGGCTCTTGTTTAGGATGTTTAGATACTATTGGTTGAATAAGATCATTCAAAGGTTCTTGTTCCCCTTCTATAGGTAGCTCAAAGATGATGGGTGTGGAAGGAGTGGATATGGTAGTTCCTGAATACAAGTGAATATCACCTATACTCACAACATATGCAAGGAGTTGGTTTGAATTAGGAAGGTATATTGGTTGAAGTCATGGTATGTTATTTAGGTAGGGTGTAGGCTGAACTGGTGGCTGAGTAAATTTGTATGCATTAGCAGGTGGAGGTGTTATAGTAGGCTACTGGGGTTGAAGGGATGGCTGCATGGACTTGACTACTTGGTTTGGCCCAAAAAAAGATAATGGAGCTAGCAACATACCTTGTTTTGGAACCTAGGGCTTCCTCTATGCATCAAAGTGGACTTGATCTTCCTTAATCTGAATTGGTTTGATCTTAGGTGGAATCTTGTTGTCAATTTTAGTTACCTTCTTGCATCTGTAGTCCTCCTTTTGTTTGAAATGAGGATAGTATTTTGTTGACATTACCTTTTCCTCCTTATGTTTTCCTTTGGAAATTGAAGTGCACCCAGCTAAGTAGCTAGGTTGTTTGTAACATCCTACTTGAGATCTATTAACACATCAATGATCTCAATCCTTGTAACTTCACCAATAGAAGATTGGTAAGTTCTCTCTTCTTTTGAAGCTATTCTGGAATAGTCCTAACATATTTCCTTGATATCTTCCTAAGAGAATTGAGTGATATCTTCTCCTACCATCAAGTCCAGAGCATCATTGTAACTCTTATTGATTCCCAACAAGAAAAGCAACTTATGAGATTCTTCATTGGGTGCATGGTGTGGAGATTCATGTATGTAGGAAAGAAACCTTGAAGTGTAATCTTCCAAGCTCTAATCTTCCTTATGTTGCATCCTAGAGGCATCACTTCCTTTTGTATCACTGCCCCAACAATATTCCTTGTATTTTCCAAATAACTTTATCTTCATGTCCTCCCAAGTTTCTATGGTATTTCTACCTAGACTCATAAACCATCCTAGTGCAGCTTCTTTCAAAGTGGTGGGAAGTAGGTCAAGCCCAAGAGCATCAGTGGTGTAGTCAAGATCCTGGTAGAGTAGGTCATACTCAAACAAAAGGTAACACCCATGTTTTCTTAATAGATTTTCAGGGAAAAGGGCTATCAATCTAATTTTGGGTATTTAATGGAAGCTTCAAAACTAGTCAAATGGTTCTTCTTCTTCTTTGTTTCTGGGCAGACTTGGAATCTCAATTTTTTGCAATATCAACTCAACATCAACTAGCTCACACAAAGAATGAGAAAAAGAACAATAAATCATTAATTTCCTAAACAAGGGGTATTCTATGAACAACCCAGAAGAAATGATATAACAGAGAAATTATCAATGACTCTGAAGTACCTCCTAGCTTGACACCATCCCCAACAACGGTGCCAAAAAATCTCAGCCACTTATAAGGATCTCCTACCTGGACTTCTATAGCCATAATTCAAAGACTAGACACCTAACTTGAATAGCCATTTGATCATCATGGAGGTGCATTTAACTTGTCAACCCAAGGGTGTAGACTTGAAATGGGTCAACACTGTATGTGCACTAGGAATTCCTAAGTAGCCATCTCTAATAGATATAGCTAAGAAACACACAATACTAAAAGTGAATTATAGGAAAGGAATAAAGAAAATGCTAAACATTAACTAGAAACTATGGTAAATGTAAATGCATAAAAAGAATAAAGATTTAGGAAAATAGACATGAAACTACTCTATCTGCTTTGGCTACAGGAATAGATAAAAAATGGGCTTCTAGTGGTTGCAGGAATAGTCAATGCCAAATTTTGAACTAAGTGCAGAACAAAAAATAAAAACTAAGCTAATTACTCACCAAGTGGACCCCCTTGCATGAGTATCCACTAGAACTAATACAAACTCAAATACTCAAATTCAAACTATCACCTCATTCATTGAAAATTATGTTAACAGAGTAATCAACATGGCCGTATTGAAAAGTAGAGTATGCTCAATACATTATCAATGTCATTTTCCAAAATCAAGAACTAAGGGTCCAAACTCCTTCAGAATGGGATTCAAATCCATGTTTATTGAACCATCTAATCAAGGAAATCAACTCCAACTAACTGGGAGGATGCCATTTAGGGAAAGCAAGGAAAAGAGTGGCAAAGCGGTTACGCCTGCAGGGAATCCAATCAAACATGCATGCCCAAACATGGACTCAATGCTATAATAATGCTCGTGATTGCTCAATTCCATAAATACAAGGCAGTTACAATTGACTATTGTGGGAAATATGTCATTGTCGCTCTTTAGTTGACTCCTTTGAATGATTCCCCTCCATGATCATCTATCAGTTTCCTTTCCCAACTTAGCATTCACCATTTGTGTCCTGCATGGAAATGTCAATACGCATAATAATTGCACATCTAAAATCACCTTAGAGAACATTCATCAATCACATGTAAAATTAATATACATAATTTGTATAATATGTTAATGTCATTGAAACTTCACAAGGATAGGATAAACCCATTGTCAACAGTTTGAGGGAAACATTATACAAAATATTAGCATTCAATGACTAAAGTTCATGACAATGCCAACAAATGAACTATAAACTCTACCCAAGATTTAAACAAAAACTAGGCCCATCACTTGTCATGTGGACCCATCTAGTGATGATGACAATGTTATGCGAACGATGGCATTATGAGACCTCATTGTTCCACCTACCCACCAGCGAGGCGATAATCACATTAGAGGATGTATGGAATAATTTGTGATTGCTCATACATGGAGAGTGGGTGATTTATGATAGTGACACAAGATATGATGCCCATCATGAGGTTATTGACCAAGAGGCCATTGTCTTGGTCAACTCACATATTGATCTTAAAATATATAGAGGTCAGGTGTCAACTTTCAGATTGATCATTGGTGCAATTATTTTGGGGTTGGTTGCCCTAGATTGATGGAGTAGAGGATTTAGTACTAGATGGGGGTTGGCTTGGCATAGGATGTTGCTTAGGAGGACCCAGTATTCTTGGGGGATAGTGATGCTAGCCTCCCTTTATCATGATATGCATCACTTTGTGTACTACGTCAATAGAGCTATTGGTACAGGGGTCACTCTTTTACACATGTGGGCATGGGAGCATATTGTCATGGTCTAACCGATTGTCCACATGGCAGATATGGAGCCAAATGATCTAGTCATTTGGAGGTATAAAGGAGCCATCACCCTTTAGCACACAAGGTAGCTTGGGATTCCTTACTAAAGGAGAGTGATCGATGGGATGACAGTCTTTCAATGGCGGCCATGGCTATAGATGTTAGCTTGGTACAATGATGTACATCAACTATTATTTTCTTATCAAACTCGGTATATGCAGGGTTACAAGCACACTATGATCAAGAGGTACCTACTAGATAGAGTGGCCAAATAGTTTGGCAAGAGGAAGGATACAATTGATAATTAGTATACCACCATTTTTTGTGAGATAGGTGAGAGAGGTGACTTGGGGACACACTATACTGGCCCATGAGGTAATTGAGGGCTTAATTAGATAGCTAGTTTCTAGGTCATGGGCCTATGATCAAGGGCAGGACAATGCTTATACTATGCCCACATATGATGCTTGGTTTGTACCCCCTCCTAGAATTATAGATCTAGCAAGTGTACCTCCACGAGGGAGGGGAGTAGGTAGAGTATGATGCCAAGAGGAGGATGGGTAGAGATAAGGATAGGGTAGAGGACAAGATGTCCAAGATGGGAAATAACATGATGGACAAGTCCCTAGTGCACCTCCATGATGTAGGAGCATCATGGAGAAACATCATATTTTTTTGGGAGCTCTAATTTTTAGGAATTATCCTTTCGAATTTTCCATTTTATCAATTAATTGCAAAAAGAAATAATTTATTATATTTTCATTTTTGAGAGCTTTATAATGTAAGTAATTTGAAAGGTCACACCAATGGGACACCAAAAATAGAAGATTTGAAAAGACACGGAGAAACTGAAGGGGTGGCACAATTAGGTAATGGTGAACATTAAATAAAAAGACAAGGGAGAGAGGAATCCAGTTGAGGAGAAATAAGGTTGTGGTGGAAGGTGACCAAGGTGGAGGGTGGTGGAAGAAAGTGAATGTGCATAAAACGCTCTTCCTCCATAGGTCATTCCAACCATGATACCACATAATACGAGTTTAAATGTGGCATCAAATGTATAGAGGTAGTAGAGAGTATTTCTCTACACAATCATAGAGGGTTACATTGATAAAGATAATAAATCATTGTAGAAGACCCTTGCCACTAGAAAAATCAAACATGGGATAAGCATTGGAAACTAAACTTGATGCTAGGATATAATTTTGAAGGCGGGCCATATCGGATTGGAGACAAGGAATGCATGATTATCAGGGATGGTGGTGAGATCAGGTAGAGAAGAGAGGTCTCGACATAGACCATGAGACTATGTATGCTTATCATCCCACACCAAGGGAAAATAGAAATGATGAGGAAAAAAAGTAGAGAATGTTAGGAATGATCAGAATATTTAACATGGAGGTTGATAGAATTGGGAGGTGGAAATAAAGCATGAGAAGATGAAGGCAGAGTAGATTGAAAATGGAATTTCTTAGAAGTATAAGAGGGATAAAGTGCAAAAAGAACATTGTGAATGGGAAGAGGCATAAAGAATATAAGCCCAAAGTGAAAAGACAAGAAGGTGGCTACGAATTAAAGGATTTGAGTGGATTCCAAGTTTATAAGAGTTGATAATGTGTAGATTGGAGATGAATCAAGTCATAGAAAAAGACATTAAATGTCCAAAATGTCATGAGTATATGCCAAATTGATGAAAGAGATGTTTTAAATTGAAGAAATGTGTGCAAGGTAGAATTGATTTTTGAATCAAGAATGAGTGGAGATTTAGAGTTCAGGTCTATTTTTTCAAAAGTTCAAATCAGAGCAATATGATGGGAAGTTGAAGAGTTGGAAGATCAGGAAGGAAAAGAAGCTTCCTAAAATTGTAATTGTTGATTTTCATGAGATTTGAAAAAAGACAGTTGATTTATTTTCAAATTTGAGTTTATTGTGGAGAGTAATTGTAGTTAGTTCAAATTGACACAAGTTATTATCATTTTGTGAATTAATTGATTTATAATTCTTTTGTAATTTGAGTTTGGTGAAATTTTGGTTGAGAATGTTTTCCTCTACATTAGATGGGCATCAGGGCTAGAAGACCCTACAAGTGCAAGGTATGCACCAGGATGAGAGTTGTCAGAGAAAGTTTGTTATAGACATGAAAGAGAGTTTGCAATTGCTATCCTCCAACAGAGAGAAAGCTAGGTAGAAGGTGTAGAGTTCCTCCACTAAGAGAAGGTGGGTAGAGGAAGTGCCTTCTATAATCTTTGTTGGGTGGAGGGTAGTTTGATGAAAGTGTTGTGTGAAGGTAGATTACAACAAATGAAATGGAAACTTTGTGAGGATCAAGATTCAATTGCCGCATGGAACTATTCCAAATAAGACATGTGCAGAGACTTAAAGACATCTGGAAAAAGATTTCAAACATGGCTCTTTAGTCGCAACCTTCCATTCAAGTGGAGCTTGAATCTTTTCTTCCCCAGGAGTATGATGCAAGAGAATCATGGAGAAACATCATATTTTCTTGAGAGCTCCAATTTGCAGGTGTTATTCTTTTGAATTGTCCATTTTATCAATTAATTGTGAAAAGAAATAATTTATTATATTTTCATTTTTGAGAGCTTTACAATGTAAGTAATCTGAAAGGTTGTGCCAATGGGACACCAAAAATAGAAGATCTGAAAATACACATAGAATCTGAAGGGGTGGCACAATTGGGTAATGGTAAACATTAAATAAAAAGAAAACAAGGGAGAGAGGGTGCAGGTTGAGGAGAAATAAGGTGGTGGTGGAAGGCAACCAAGGTGGAGGGTGGTGGAAGAAAGTGAATGTGTAGAAAACCCTCTTCCTCCATAGGTCATGCCAACCATGATACCACACAATAAGAGTTTAAATGTGGCATCAAATGTATAGAGGCAATAGAAAGTAGTGCTCTACGCAATTATAGAGGGTTGCATTGATAAATATAATAAATCATAATAGAAGACCCATGCCACTAGAAAACTCAAACATGGGAGAAGCATTGGAAACTAAACTCAATGCTAGGATAGAAGTTTGAAGGTGAGCCATAGTAGATTGGAGACAAAGAATGTGTGATTAGTAGGCACGGTGGTGAGATCAGGTAGAGAAGAGAGGTCGCGACATATAGCATGGGACTGTGTATGCTTATCATCCCATGGAAAGGGAAAAGAGAAATGACAAGGAGGAAAAATAGTCAAGGATGTTATGAATGATTATAAAATTTAACATGGAGGCTGATAAAATTGGGAGGTGGAAACAAATAGTGAGAAGATGAAGACAAAGTAAATTGAAAAGGGAATTTCTTAGAAGTATAAGAGGGATAAAGTCTAGAAAGAACATTGTGAATTGGAAGAGGCATAAAGAATAGAAGCCAACAGTGCAAAGACAAGAAGGTGGTTGTGAATTAGAGGATGTGAGAGGACACCAAGTTTATAAGAGGTGGTAATGTGTAGACTGGAGATGAATTGAGCCATGGAAAAAGACATTAAATGTGCAGAATGCCATGAGTATACTCCAAGTTGATGAAAAAGATGTTGCAGATTGAAGAAACTTGTGCAAGGAAAAATCAATTTTTGAATTGAGAATGAGTGGAGATTTAGAGTTCAGCTCCTTTTTTTCAAAAGTGAAAATTAGAGAAATGTGATGGAAAGTTGAAGAGTTGGAAGATCAAGAAGGAAAAAAAGCTTCTTGAAATTGTAATTGTTGATTTTCATGAGATTTGAATAAAGATAGTTGATTTATTTTCAAATTTGAGTTTATTGTGGAGAGATATTGTAGTCAGTTTAAATCAACACAAGTTATTGTCGATTTGTGAATTAATCAATTTCTAAGTCTTTTGTAATCTAAGTTTGGTGAAATTTTGGTTGAGAATGTTTTTCTCTGCATCACTCCACCACCACCTCCACTACATCAGCAATAGTAGCAATAGCCACCCATATAGTAGTAGTCAATTCAACCACCACCCTAGGGCCAGATCCCCATGATGTATAGATACAATAGTTGTAGCAGGAGTTGTAGGTTGTGATGATAGAGCAAGAGTAGGCTAGGTAGTAAGTGTTAGCACTCATAGCTGAGAGAGGCCAAGCCCAATAGTAGAGGGATCATGAGAGATAGCTTAGGAAAACATGTAATGTTCATTTGGCATTGGAGGTCAGTCGATGACAGTAGCTAGAGGTTGTGGCTTAGCAATAGTCTCAACAAGCACAAGGGCTAGTTAGATAGACGGTGTCAACACAGATGTATGGGACAGTGAGGGAGGAGGTGGCATACTAGAAAAATTTGCATTACATATACATCCCTCCATGTTGCAAGTAGCTTGATTTTGAGCAACAGAGTCAGGTATAGTTGAGTGCCTCCACCTCCATGAGGTAGCTAGATCAGCCAGGTCATGAGGATAGCGCCAATGAGGGATAGATCTCATTCGATTTTGTAGACACCTTTTTGTTACATAGCCTGATTATTTATACAGACATACACTCATATGCTCATTATTTATAGCCTCATGTACTTTGTATATTTTTATGATATTCAACACACTGATTTAGATATTGTACCATGACAGTTATTTTTGATATATGTATGAGATGATATAGATGCATGATGTGATGTGTTTTTTATTTTATGCTTTATGATTGTATGGATGCATATGATATGATATGATGTGTTGTGATCATATATGGATGCAATGTAATGGATGCACTTCTTTTATTTATGTGATATGTGATATGTGATGATGATCTAGATGATGTGATGTATATGAGATAAATATAATGCAATGAAATGGATGTGTTATCTTCTTTTTTAGTATCTTTCGATGATATGTTATGGGCAGGATGTATTGATGCATATGGATATGGATGATGCTTATAATATGTATGTTATGAATGATTATGATATGAATGTGATGAATGGTAATGCAATGTATTAAGATGATTAGAATAACAAATCTATTTTATTCAAAATAACTTAAATGATGATGCAATGGAATTTTTTTTGTTATTACGATGCTATGATGATGTGAGATGTATGTATGCTAATGATTTTTTGATGCAAGATGGATGCATGGTGATATTTTTGTTGATTGTCATGATACCAAGTTAGCGTGGAAAGAAGACAAAAGAAATAAGATGAATTATTTTTTAACATTGATTTTGAAGATTGATTAAACAAAGAGTCCAACAATTCCATGATCCATCAAGACTTTATTAGAGATGGTGATGAGAGATTATGATGATGATTTTTCTCATATCTTGGGATTTGGATTTTTTGTCATTCCTTATGTTTGATATAACATATAGAGACAATGCATCCTAGTATTGATAACTAGGACATCATTGTATCTAGTGTAATGGACTTTGACTCTGCAAATAGATAGGATAGTTCTTGTTCACACCTTGACATACAGAAACCTTGTCAGAATGTAGTTTAGAAGCTAATAATATATAGAACCAAAGCATACACAATAGTCAACAATAATTTACTCCAAACAACTTCCCTACACACAACTAATCAAGTATGCACCAACATTATTTTACAAGAATACCTACAAGCACATCAAACGAAAGATAATGCTCGATGCCCCATTTATTTCTCTCTAAATCATTTTGATAGACATCATCGAAATGTCCTTAGAATGGGTTACTGACATAAATCATAAGAAAAGATTAAAGACAAACAGTTAGTGTTATCTATATCTCTTTCCAGGTTAATATAGCTAAGGAAATTTCTAATGTTGATGTCCATCATAGGAAGGATGCATCCTAGGACATGTTGATCAAATATTTTGATTAGGATGAGGTGTGTAATAAGTCGTTCATACTGTAGACATGGAAAGCATACCGACATACTTGATCCCAATTACTAACACCATTTCACCCTCAATCACCCTTCAGTTTAACCATTTAATCAAATACCCTTATTTGATTAAACTCATCAATTTTCCTCTCTTAATTAAATAAATCATTTTATCTAATTAAGTCTTTCTCCCTTGTTAATTAAATCAACCAATCTGATCTAATTAACCCTATTTCCCTATTTAATTAAATAATTCATTTTATTTGATTAAATCTCTAAAGTCCACCTATTAAATTAAATAAATTAAAACTTTATTTAGTTTAATCTAACTTCATCCCCTTTAGTTAAATAAATCAAAAATCTTTATTTAATTAATCTTTGTATCACACTCTTCTCATATTTGGTTTAAATTAACCTATAAATCTAAGTCAAAATTGTCACGGCATCTAATCCTTCATTAAATTAATGAAGCTTTGATTAATTTAATCCTAATCCATGTCCCATCCTCTATATTTTTCCACTTTCACATGAAAATAGATTTAATTCATTTATTAAATCTCTATTTTCTCTCAGCATGGCATAATGGAGGAATATTCTCTCAAATTTGAATTCAAAATCGAAGTGGACTTTTTCCTTCCAACAAGGAATTTACTTCACCTAATAAGTCATTTTTCCTTGAGCCAAGTGGCATTTAAGGCATTTCTTTTCTCTCTTATATTTCATTTCAACATTTTCAAATATCACCTAATTGCATTTATGGGCACATTCATCAAAATGTGCACACCCTCCATCCATTCACATTTGGACAAATGGAACCTTGTCATTGGTTGAATGTTAGTACCACATTGCTTCATTTTTTGCATTTCTCCATCCTACTATTCTATAAATAAGAGGTATCTTTCCTCATTTGAGCATCCACAATTTGAGCAAAGCTATTATACTAAAATCCATAGCAATTTCCATCCATCTTTATCCAATCTTAGCTAGGTTATGCAAATTTTCATCTTGGAGCACACTTCAATCATCAACAAAGTGGATCACATCTCCATCAAATCACCAAGGCTTGCATAGGAGTTGGGAAAGGGCCAATTTCCACATCAAATTGGCACCAACTCCCCTAAGAGATTAAGAGTTTACTTTGCATTTGAATAGGATTTAACATCTTTGGTTTATGCTTGTTTATGTTCTTCATTTCACTTCTTTTCCTTTGCATTGATTAAAATGGATTTCTTGGGGAATCATGATACTAACTTGAATTTTATCTAATATGTTTTTTGTCTCTTATGTTTATATAGGTTTGGAATCTTGGTTCACATTTTAGCACTAGAAGGAGGGCTTACCAGAAGTTCTAATCACACTTTTTCACCAAATTCCATGCTTTATTTTTGTTTTCATGTCTAAAGGGAACTCCACTGCTAGAAGATAAGTGTCATAGTTTAGAACTGTTGGGACTCTAGGATCACTATATCAAACTACTACAAATTCCAAACTCTAACACTATTTTCCCCCCCCCCCCCCAAAAAATTTAAAATCTCAAATGATGTGTGTTTTTCACATGCTAGAATCTTTCCAAATTTCAAACTCCATTTCTAGTTGAAATGGGGATGCCTTCATGCTCTTTGTCCCTATTTCAGAGCAATGTTGACTTGTAAGCAGTGCTATATAGCACTACTGGAAATTTAAAACTGCACTGCCTTCATAGGTTCCACCATTGGAGGGAAGTAAAAAGTGAAAATTAGTTTTATGACACGTGATTCTTTTCAAATTTTGATCATTGGGATTATTCTCTGACCTCTTGACTAGTTTTCTTGTAGGTTGGCTTGATTAGAAGTAAATAAGAAAAGAGGCATGATGATATCATTCTTTCATGATACCAAGAATTTTTTAACACATTAGTGTTTGCTTAAAACTCTAAGAGAACTCAGTTTTTCTCTTAAGAAATATTGTTATCTTTCATACTTAGAACCTACTAATTTTCCTTTTGGGCTCTAAAAAGAACACTTCAATTTCTTGTTACAAAAGGGCTTAAAATGAACTTTAGGACACAAACTTACTAGAGTTGGTTTTCGGATTTAACAATTGAACAAGGAAATCTTCACATTTCCTTTGTTACTATAAAAAGAATTCACTTTTTTCTTTATAGGTTTTAAAAAGGGAAAGTGCTACATTGTTTTGTGATTTCTTACTCAAATTAACACCATTAAAAAGGAATATGTGCTTCGCTCGTGCCTCACAGCAATCTTGAGAATCAAAAGGATTTTTGGTGGTCTTAAGTTGGGATAAAGTGATTACCTCCACAATTCATTTTGGGTCTAAAATTGAACAAAACATCTTATGAGTGTGAGTGGAATATATTGCACGTGTTCTCCCTTTATTTCTAAATGAAGCTTGATCAAACTATAGGTATGTTTGCTCACTATTGTTTATCTTAGAGGGCCTACCTTGGGGAAAAAGTACTCACCCAAGGGAATGAACCAACCAATAACACACTAAAGCCAAGTGTATTTCCAGCGGGGATATAAAAGTGGGTATTGGAACAAAATCCAATATCATGTAGTTGGTCCTGATGAGAATGGCAGCAATGGTCTCTCATTGTATGGGTCAATCTCCATGAATGGAAAGTCTGGATTAAAACCCTTGTGTAGAAAGGCCAAAATCCCTATCTATTTGTTGATGCAATAATAGTTGTTCTGAAGCCACCTCACACTTTTACAACTTTTATTAGAGATGGAAGGTATTCCATGGGAGATTCATGGGTACTGATACTTGGATGCACCAAAAGAAGTGTTGAGCTATGGAGGGGAGCCAATGGGGTTAAGCATCTAACCATCCACTGAAAGTAAGCATAGCTAGACTTGTCCAAGTAGGGACTCAAAAAATATTTTCTCAAATATCCATAAGGTTGTAATTGTTCTTGGTTACAAAAAACATTGCTTGATTGAAAACATTGGAAAACAAATATTTAACATGATCATAAAATAGTAAACCCTTTAGGAGAAGCAAATAGCCTTGAAATAATTCACATGCCCTTGCTTACCCTTGGGATTCATGTCTTTATAGGTTTTTAGGCACTTGAATTTTATCTCAATTTTCTACTACTAAAGTAAACATTAGGTAACTCTTGCTTTGATTTTCTCAATTTCCACATAATACACTATGGGATGAGAAGAAATTTAAACATTAGACATCTAGTTTCAAAAAATTAATCAAGAAGTGTTTGTGGTAAAACGAATTCATTAAGCAAAAACTAAAGACAATTGAATCCCACACATTTATCCCAAATGATTTCATGCAAGATCAAGATCAAGAAACCGAAGATAAAAGCTCTTAGTATAAAAGATCACCAAAAGCATCTCTCAATGCTATACAAATTCATATGAAGATTTCTTTTTAACTTCAATAGAAAAGCTTCAAGAAAAAATCTTGGTTTGTGCTCATTCTATTATTGTTAAAACCCAAATCTTTTTAGAGATTTTGAGCATCTTGTTTAGAGAAAAGCATGTTCTTCAAAATTGAGGTCTAGTAAAAAAGTGTCTTTTTTAGGTAAACCTAGGATCAAAATCAAACCTTCATCCATCTTTGAAACATCAACAAACCAAAATAATCTTATCATCAACTCTTTGAAAATATTGGAAAAATCCTTCATGTTAAACTTTGAGAAAATCATTTGAAACCAATCCAAAATCATCTTGTTTTATTAGATGTGTGTAGATGCATCCTTCTTCACATATTTAGTCAAATTATCAAATATTGTGAACAAATTCATCCCTTGATAACATCTAACATCTTGGTATTTAGGAGTTCATTATCCAAAATTAAAATCAAACCAATCAAAATCATCTTGTTTGGATAGGTGTTCTTAGATGAATCCTTCTTCTCACACCTAGACAAACTAGCATCTTTTGAACAAAATCTACTCTAGGATAACATCCAACCTCTTGGAGTTTATGATTTCACCATCAAAATTCAAATCCAAATCAAATCAATCCCAAATCAAACATCAAAATCAAGCCCTAAAGTTTAACATACCCTTCAATATTTTCTTTGAGAGTTCCAATAATCCATCAAACATCCATCTTACATCCATATCATTATCATCCTTTGATCTTTAAATAATCCTAAAAATTTCTTTCTTTACCTAAAGATATATCATTCTAAAGAAATAGAGGTTCATCTCTTATATTCTTGAACAATTGATCCCTATTTTATGGTGCAAACTAGATCTCAACACAAGAAAGAAATGGAAGCCCACAAAGAAACACCAACCTCAAGTGATCTCAATCAAACCAACACCAACATGAATTGTGTTGGATAAAGCAATCATATGACCAATATTTCACTCCCTCAAGACCATCAAGAGGATGGACAAGTGGAAGACCTCACAAAAAACCCTCATGGTATGACCCAAGATGAGATCAATGAGATGGCCCAAAATCTTGAAAATCACAGGGTTGTTAACATCATGATGAAACTCCATCCCCTACAATACATGCTCAAACTATTAAAATGAGGGACTAAACTCCCTCCTGATTATGACATGAGCACTATTGTGGAACCACCTTCAACATCATTCACACTTCCCATATCATCCACACCCCCCATGACATCAACACCCCAATTTCAAAATATCACTCAACCCATCCCCCAAATCACATCATCAATTTCTCCAACTCAACCAATCGTTAACAAAGGGAGTGCATTTCTCAATGCATTTTAAACACATCTTCTTGTAAACAATCAGGATTTGGATGCAAATACTATCTTGGGTCAAACCATCCCCCAAAATCCATCAAACCCATATGTCCCCCTCACCTTTCATAATGACCCTTCATCATCATCATTTAATGCAACACCGCAAACCTCTCTCCCCATGACCTCACAAGGAGAAGGTGATCTATTTGGATCAAGGGTAATTTTTGATCTAGCATCATCATCATTTCCCCAAGGGAGTTTACCACTCACTTTCCCACCACTCCCACCATTTCCATTAACATCCATCTCACCTCTTGGTTAGGGATTGCCACCGATTCCGCCGCTCATTCAAAACACTCCCCCAACCATCAATCAAGGATTCATACCAAAACCTCCCCTCTTTCCATCAATATCACAACAACATATGGCAACCATCCCCATATCACAAACAAACAACACCTCATATATCACCCCTCAAAACATGGTCTCTCAAGGACCAATCATATCAATCACACCATCCACTACCAAGGTTCCGATCATCACCACAACAAGCACCATTTTGAACCCACCTCCACCACCACCACCAAACACGAACACATCAAACTAATATAGTATCGTGTTGCAAATAGATCAGAAAGCTACCTATCAAAAGGCACTCCAACAAGTGCAAAAACAACAAGCCATACAACTAGCTGCTCAACAAACCACTCAAGTTGTGTAAGTTTCTCAAGTTTCCCAAGCCACATTACAAGCACAACAAGCACAAAAAGCACAATAGGCTTCTCAAGCCCAAATATTATTGCAACAATAACAACAACAAGTCACACAAGCACAAGCACAAGTTCAAGCTCAAGCCCAAGCTAAAGAACAAACACAAGTTACATAGTCACAAGCTCAAGCTCAAGCTCTGGCTCATGCTCAAGCCCAAGCTCAAGCCTAAGCCCAATATCAAGCACAAGCACAATATCTCGCACAATAATAAGAATATTAGCAAGCACTAAAGCAGTATCAGGAACAACAAGAAGTAGCCCAATTAGTAGCTCAACAACAACAAGCTCAACAACAAGCCTTAATAGCACAACAACAACAAGACCAACAAGAAGTGTTGTTGGTACAACAACAATTACAAGCATATTTAGCATAGCATCACATGCAAACACCATCCATCAACATACCAACCAATCCACCCATCCCACCAACAATTGAACCACCTCAAAATTCTTTCATTCCACCCCTAATCAACAAAATGATGTAACACAAATCAAGTTTCTCTCACAAAAAGTGCTCGATCTTCAAGTAGGGTGAACCATGAAAACACCCAGTAACTTGTGTCCTTATCCATTTGATAGGAGCCTTGTAATGAAACCATTCCCAAAGGGATTTGAGATCCCAAAATTTGAAAAATACCATGGGATGGGAAACCCTAAAGATCAAATTAGGGAGTTTCAAGTTCATTGCATGGAAGTCACATATGACAATACCTATCTAATGCAATTATTTCCTAGAAGTTTGGTAGGCCAAGCCATGGACTGGTTCTCCTGCCTCCCTCTAGGCATCAAAAAGTTCCAAGAAATTGTAGAAGCATTCATAAAAAATTATGCAGTCAATATTGTGATGGATGTTAGTCTAGAGGAACTATCAGCTTTGAATCAAGGAAAGAATGAATCATTTTCTTTATTCCTACAACAATGGTGATCTAAGTCCAATTGGAGAAAATGGGCCATGCCTGAGGAACAAGTATGCACCATCATCTCCAACCTCGATGGCGCCTTTGATTTCCATCTCAAAGTCTAAGGGATCACCACATATGATCAGTTGATCTCCAAGGCACTCAACATTGAATGAGCCCTTGCTACACAACCAACAACACAAACATATCCTAATCAACAAAGTAACCACCCATCTTCAAGCTATAATGAAAAACCTCACACATGGGCAAGAAACAAAAACATTACCAATGATGGTGTTGTCGATGCCAAAGTTGTCATCAGTGCACCTCGACAAAACACACCCGCACCGTAATAGCAACCCCAAAATCACCATCAAAACAATCACCAAGCCAACATAATAACTCAGCAACCAAACAATCGAATGATCAACAATGTCAATGATCAAAGGGGGCCACCCCAAAAAAAAAAGAGCTCCCCCAAGTGGAAGTACACTACCCTTGGGGAACCACCCGTGGTCATCATGAAGAAATTGATAAATGAAAACCTCATCAAGGCTCCCACCTATGAGAATTATTAGGAACCAGATGTGAAACCACCCTAGTACAATGAAAACCAACTTTGTTACTTTCACAAAATCAAAGGAAAAACCACTAACAACTACATGAGGTTAAAGAACCTAGTCCAGGACCTCATTGATCAAAAAATCATAAACGTGGAGTAGCCAGCTAGAAATTAGAACCTCAAAATATACATGAATCTAATGCCAAACCATAACAACAAAGATAATAATAATAACAATAAGGGGAAGAGAACATTTAAAAGCATCAATCATATATATGACCATGTTGTTGCATCCTTAGATGAGTATTGTGCCACTATCACTATCAAAGGAGCCCATGTTGATTGTGGAGTCACTGCAAGAGGTGAAAAAATTACCATTGCAGGGTCATCATAGCCTAATAGAGCATCCACATCCAATCCAAAATCTATTCCCAATGGCTATGATTTCCTTGATTATCTAAAAAGAACCCGAGCACAAATATCCATCATGGATTTGTTAAAAATTTCATCCACCATGAGAAAATCCTTGAAGAAGCATTAGCCTCATCCACAATCTCCGCAGATCTTGATGCAGAACAATTCCAAGTTATGGTCGACAATATCATTACTCCAAACCTCCTTACATTCTTCCATCAGGACTTCCCTACTCAACCATCTCATAATCGTGCACTCCATCTAGAAGTACTAGTGTATGAGAACAAGGTTAAGAGGGTTTTGGTGGATGGAGGTGCGGGGTTGAACATTTATTCCCTTAAACTAATAAAGAACCTAGGAATCTCTAAAGATACCATAGACAAAGGAAAGGGCATCATAATTAGAGCATATGATGATCAAGAGAGAGTGTCGCAAGGCACTATCCAACTCCCTGTCAAAGTAGGACCAGCAATAATGGAAACCACTTATCAGGTCTTGGACCTTGATTTGTCATATAATATTCACTTGGGACATCTGTGGATCCATGGGATGAAAGATGTGGCATCAACCTTTCATCAATGTGTCAAATTCACATATCAAGGCCAAGAGGTCACAATCCATGGGATCCTGAACCATTCTCTTATTGCAAGAATCTAGAAATCAAATACTATAAAATTCCCCAAGTACTAAAAAATGATGAAGGCCCATCTACGCCATACATTGATCCAGCCACTCTCACCTCCACTTTTGCGATAGAGACACTCACCATCCCTGCCATTCCCACCATCTCCAACATCAATCTTATTATCTAGGACAATGGATGTGGAAATTATACAATCCAAAACAATTCCTTTTTGGTAGGAGAGTTACCACAATCTCCCAGGACAAGAGGAAGACCATAATCAAATGAAGCCTCCACATCCCAAACATCCACACATGGATATTCCAACTTCAAAAGTTGGGGAGATCTTGGTTAAGAAATAATAGAGGAGGACCCATTTTATCTCCTGTATCAAAAAAATAGCCCAACAACTAATCTACCAATGTATTGTAGTAGCAAAGGTTTGCAAATGATGCTCACAATGGGCTATGATAGAAACCAAAAAAAAGGGAAAAATGATAATGGGCTTCTAATACCTACTATTTAGAGACGCAACTAAAAAATCTTGGCCTCAGATGTACCCCTCCGAGTATAACCATACGTGGCCACAATCCTCTAGTTAGAAAGGTCAAAAATCCTCCTCAGCAATCAGTAGTTTTCCTTTGTCTACCTATATCCACTAGCCTTATCATAGACAACTTCACCTCTGATATAACTGATGTATGTAGTAGTGACAAGGATCCCATAACTGATTTACCAACGCTCTTCGAAGATACATCCTTACTCATGATTAGCACCTTATCCTATGAGTTTGAAAACCAAAACCATGAAATCCATCTAGTCTACCCACAACTCATCGATTATGACCAATGAGGACTGCCAATTCTTGACATATTTGAAAATGATAAGGTGCTCTCATAATTCATGGGACTACGGGATAATATTCCATGTGGGGATCACAAATCATGATTCATCATTGAGTTGGACACATAGGAATATTATGGGGAAATGATTGAATCCCTCAGTTGCAAAAGTGAAGAAATGAGAATAATCTCTAGGTCCTTAAATGAAAGCCACACTTTGGCACTCTCCAACTTGAAAATATTAAAAAGAAAGCACACATCCAATGGTGAAAACCTCTTTGAGGCACCTGAGGATGGGGGATTCAATCTTCCTCACAAATCTATTCATTGGGAAAAATTGGCAGTCCTAGTTGAAAAATGTAATCCAGTCAACCTAGGAACAGAGCAGACACTGCACATCACATTCTATGTAGAATCATTATTATTAGAGGAACAAGAGCTCTTAGCAGCCTTCTTGAGAGAGTAACAAGTCAACTTTGCATGGAGTTATGCTGACATTCCAAGGCTCGATCTAGAGATTGTGGTCCATCACTTAGCAGTCTACTCTCAAGAAAAACCTGTTAGACAAAATCTAAGGAAAATGAACCCTTAGATGGAATTAAAAAAGATACTAGATGTAGGATTTATACAACCAATTGACTATCCAAAATGGGTGTCAAATCTGGTTCCTATCTCAAAGCATGATGGAGGCATCTGAATCTGCACAGATTTTAGAGACCTAAGCCAAGCATTTCCAAAAGATGATTTCCCATTGCCTAACATTGACATGATAATAGACATGACAACAGGACACGAAATGCTTTCGATAATCGATAGTTTCTTTGGGTACAACCAAATAATGATTTCTAAAGAAGACCAACACAAAATGGCCTTCATTTGTCCATGGGGACCTACTACTAGAATATGATGCCATTCGGCCTAAAGAATGTTGGAGCCACCTACCAAAGAGCCATGACTTTAATCTTCCATGGCATGATCCACAAGACTATCAAAGATTATGTTGATGAAATACCAGCAAAATCCAGAAAAAGGAGAGATCACATAGCAACCTTGAGTGCTATTTTTGATAGACTAGAGGAGTACAAGGTCCACTTAAATCCAAAGAAGTGTGTCTTTAGCATATAGTCAAGAAAGTTTTTGGGTTGCATAGTGTCAATGAGAGGTATTGAAATAGATCCTGCAAAGGTAAAATAAATACTTGAGATGGAAGCACCCAAAACATTGAAATAATTGAGAGGCCTCCAAGGCAAGCTTCAGTCCATTCACAGATTCATAGCACAACTGGCAGACAAGCAGAACCCATATTCTCACCTACTTCACAAGGGGATAGCATACAAATGGGATGACAAGTGTGAAGAATCCTTCATTAAGATCAAAGAATATCTACTCACACCTCCAGTCCTCATGCCACCAATCCCAAGAAAGCCATTAATCCTCTATGTGTCAATAATAGCAATAGCCCTTGGATCTCTCCTAGCTTAGCACGATGAAAATGGGACATTGAGGGCCATTTATTACATCAGTCATACAATGGTTGGGCATGAGTTAAACTACTCATTCATTGAAAAAGCATGTCTAGCAGTAGTGTTTGCTTCACAAAAATTTAGACATTACATGTTGGCACACAAAATTAAACTCATCACCAAAATCAATCCCCTCAAGTACTTATTATCAAAGCCAATGCTCACCAAAAGGATGGATAAATGGGTCATGATACTATCAGAGTATGACATTGAATATGTGGAACATAAATCAATCAAAGGCCAAATCATTATAGATCAGCTTGCAAAAGCACCCATCTATTCAGAGAATCCACTCATATCGAATTTCTAGATGAATCCATTTTCAATCTCAACATAGTTGATCACTAGAAACTTTACTTTGATGGCTCATACACATAGCATGGATCAGGAGCCAATTTTTTCTTCATCACCCCACAGGGGGATTGTATACCTAGATCCTACAAACTAGCATTCCCATGCACTAATAACCTTACAAAGTACAAGGCTTTAACCATAGGTCTCAGAATAGTAGTACAGTGGCACATCATGACACTCAGGGTATATGGAGACTCCCAAGTGATAATAATCAAGTGAATGGTGAGTACTAATACAAAAAATTGGTAGAGAGCCTAAAAGAATCACTCATCAATATCTCATTTGAGCAGATTCCTAGAGAAAACAATAGAGTAGAAAATTACATGGAAATCATTACATACTTACTGGACATCCCTCCCAACATCCCAAAGCATGAATTCTTGGTAGAGAAG
Organism: Sequoia sempervirens; assembly: GCA_007258455.2. Taxonomy (NCBI): domain Eukaryota; kingdom Viridiplantae; phylum Streptophyta; class Pinopsida; order Cupressales; family Cupressaceae; genus Sequoia; species Sequoia sempervirens. The sequence continues at coordinate 197,680 of VDFB02002771.1, read as the reverse complement.
CTTCTTGTGCCTGCATTTGAGGTACCTGAGTCAGAATTTGTGTGTAAAATTGTTGGTCCCAGTGATCCCTAGTACCATGATATTTATACCTACCTGTGAATAGGGGTCCTACCTATTGACTTACCCTCGAGCCTAAAGCAAACATTTATCAAGAAAGCATCCCAGTTTATCATCCTAGGAAACACCCTTCACTATAGGAGTATAGAGGGAACCTTATTACACTACCTAAATTCTAAGCAGTCATTCACTGCCTTAACTAAGGTACATAATGATATTTGTGGTTCACACTCGAGCTGAATGACCTTGGCCAATAAATTGCTAAGGACAGGGTATTATTGGCTCACAATGGAAAGAGAAGCACATGACTACATCAAAAGGTTCCTACAATGTCAATAGCATGGGAAACTCATCCATAATCTAACTCAAGAACTTCATCCCATCACCACACCATGGCCCCTTTCATAGTGGGGGCTTGATCTCATTGGGAAAATCACTCCAACCTCATCTAATGGCCACAAGTTCATCGTAACTACCACTGAGTACTTTACCAAGTGGGTGGAATCCATCCCCATGACATATATCACTGGAAAGCAGATATCTAAGTTCATCCTGAACTATATCATATGTCAATATGGTGTTCCCCAAGCTATCATATTAGATAATGGAACACCTTCCAAGAATCAAGAGGTTTGTGACCTATGTGAAAAATTCAAAATCCAACATCACTTTTCCACTCCATCTTATCCCCAAGGAAATGGTAAAGTAGAAGCTACCAATAAAACCATTCTTAAAATTCTTAAAAAGATAGTTAATGATGTAGGTCATGACTAACACCTACAGCTACATCTTTCCCTCTAGGCCTATCAAACTAGCATCCACACACCAATAGGTGCCACTCCCTTTTCCCTAGTCTATAGATCAGAGGCAGTACTACCCATCAAAATCAAGCTTTTGTCATTAAGAATATCACTACAAAACCTCATCACGGATGAAGAATACCAAGTATCAAGACTGCATGAGTTGGAGCTATTGGATGAGCGACGTATAGAAGCTTTGAACCATTTGCAAGTCTATCAAAATAGACTCAAGAGGAGCTATAAAAAATGATTAGAAGTAGGACTTTCTGAGTTAGAGAACTGGTACTAAAAGAGAATCATAAAACATCCCAAATCCAAACAACAAAGGAAAATTTGAACCTAACTGGTTGGGACCATTTGTCATCATAGCAAGCTACAAGTCAGGGGCATATCAATTATTAACACCCAAAGGGGAACCCCTACAAGATCCCATGAACAACTCCCATCTCAAAAAAATTTATGCCTAATCTTTCAAGGTATAGAACCAAAAAATAAAAAAAATCAGAAAATGTCCTGAAAAAATGGTCATCTTGGAAAAAACTTGACAAACAAGCGTCTCAGTAACAATAAAAAAATTTAAAAAATTTAAAAAAAGAATAAAAAATAGTAAAGAGAAAAATCATCTTCTAGTGAAAACCACATTGGTGGCGCTTTGGGCAAGTACCTTGGTAGAAACCTAGCAAATAAGTGCCTTGTCTAAATAAGCACTTTCCATCAACTAATATCTTCACAAATTGTTTTTCATCATCCATCCATTACATTTCCATCATCCATCATATTCCATATCTCCATTCATCACCCATCCATTTGGCATCTGCATCATAGCTTGGCCTCATGTTCATGTCATGATTCCCAGTACTACTCAGCCCATTCTCAAGGTTAGTTTGTCCTGCCTTTATTAGAGTAGACTATTGCACCACACTGGGTGCATGTTCTCATTAGATCAGATTCATGTATGTTCTTGAGATCTTAAAATTATTAAATCCAAAAACATTAGAAAATCAAAAAATCCAAAAAAATCCAAATCATATCAAAATCCAAAAATAGGTCAAAAAGTCAAAAATCAAAAAATAGAAACGTCTTGTCAAAATCCTAGTCTTTGAACCTTGAACATAGGCAAGGTTTATCTTTGATCATCCCCCGTGATACTTAGGTTAGTCCTTTAGGAGTCTATCATAATGAACTGACAATCCATTTGTTCATATCTCATCAATAATCAAGTTTGTGTTAGTTGAACTACATGGTCTCTATGTGTATAACATAGGAAAGGCTAATCTATTGATCAGCCCCCAAGGCCCCTACAATAGGCCCTTAGGTTATTCTCTTGGTTAAAATCTCATAAAATCTCAAAAAAATTGAAAAATTGAAAATCAAAACATATGTAAAATCTCAAAAATAACAAAAAACAACCTTAAAACAATTCAAAACATCAAAAACATCCAAATATTTGAAAACATCCATTTGTCTCATCTCGCTTTCACCCATAATAAGCATCACTCACAATAAATAATCATCATCCTCAACCTTTGGTGAAATAATCAGAAACAAGCCTTGCAGCTCAAAAGTGAAAACTCAAAACATCAAAATCTCAAATCTAGGTCAACACATAAACAAGTTAGTAAAGTATTTGGGTCAATAGCCTATCACCCAATTATTCCCATATCAAATCGTCTAATATCCTCATGTCTAGGATGCATCCTTCCTACAATGGACATCAACATTAGGCATCATCATAGTTTAGTCTTGGCTAGCGGTCTTGAAGAAGATTAGCTTGTTTGTTTGCTTTATCTTGATATATTGATTTATCTTATTTGTGCTCATTCCAAAGACCTCACGATGATATCCCAAACAAAAGGATTTAGAGAGATAGGAATGGGGAAATGATCATTATCTTTTTATCTGTTGTTCTTGTTGGATGCCTTTGTAATATAACCTTGGGGAATATTTGCTTTATTAGGTGTGTATGGAAGGTGTTTTAGATATCTTGTTGACCACATGGGAAGGCTTTCTTTTCTATGTTTTGGTTTGAGATGTTTGAAGTATCTGAAGTGCATCCTAGTAAGGTTTTCATATGTCAGGTGTGAACAAGGATACTCCTATTTGATTATCAAGTCAAAGTCCATCACACTAGGTACAACGTCATCCTGGTTCTTCATACTTTGATGCATCATACCTATGTGTTTTATCAAACATAAGGTAATTGGACCTTTTAAAATCCAAACTCCTTGGAAATAAAATCATCATTATCATCGTCTCATGTCTTGTCGCAATCTCTTGATTTCTTCTATCTCTTGCTTTTCGTGCTAACATGGTATTGTGACAGTTATTCATTATCATTGCATCCATCCTGCATATTGCATATAGCATATCATATAGAAACATATATTACATTTCAATACATATAGATTGGTTATTCTAAATATTACATAAATCATTCATCCCATAAAACATTTGCATCATCATATCATTATCATAGAATTATCTCAAAAAAATTATATAATCATATCATCCCATATCATAAAAATAATTTACATCCATCATATCATTTACATACCATAACATTACATAAACATCATCCCATTAATACATATAAGAATCCATTTGCATATCATAACCATCATATCATATCATAAAACATGATCATATCATAACATCATATCATCACCATAACATCATAAAATGCATATCATACATAAAGAAATTATAGACATTGCATAAATATAGATCTATTATTCTTATCAATTACATAGCATAACACCATCCATACATAATCATCATAAAACCACATAAAAAGATACTGAAAAAGAAATGCATCCATCTATCAATCATTGCATCACATCATAACAACATAACATCATACATCACATTACATCATCATATAGAATCATAAGCATATAGAAGATAAAGCATCCATAATGCATAAAATAGGACATAACATATCACATCAAAATCACAATCTCATATATATCATCAAAACATATACACTATCACGGTACAATAGATAATCAAATCAATGTACAAGTGTATGTCAATAGGTACAATTGGTCCATGGGGCTATAAAAAATGAGCCCAAAGGGTGCAAAAAGAATACTATCTCTAATAAAAAATAAAGTCCTAGCCCTATTGGCTACTGCCCTCACCACTTGCTCTCTCCTTGTGCTACTTTGTTGGCCTATGGTTGGTCCTCTATGAAAAATTTGGCACTCGAGCTGCTCTCAACATGACCTGATGGTAGTGCATCCTATAGTAATTGACCTCTCAGATGGCCTCTCTATAAGCCTAGAGTGATACTATGTTCCAAGAGGAGGCAACCATGCCCTCTAGCTATTGTTGATGGCCCATCTCTGCTACTGCCTATAACTCTATGGCCTGCCTTTGTAAAATGGCCTAGTCCTGCTTAGCCCTAGCCTAATATCTCTTAGTTGTTAGTTCCTATACCTAGGCCTATAGCTGCAAAATTTTCCCATCCCTAGGATTTGACTATAGTGGTGGTTGCGCATGGGGTTGATCCTACTCCCCATCCTTGGGCGGCACTGGGACCCTATCATGGTGCTCCAAATCCTACTTCTACCTTTGCTCTCCCACCTGTGGATCCTAAATAGGTTGATCCTAAATCGGTTGATCCTTTTGTACCTAATCCTATACCTGATGAACCGGTGGTGGCCCATGACCTCCCTGGTCCTAATCCTATGCTCCCTAACCTTGGCCTACCCCCTACATCTAGCTCTCCATTGAGAAAAAGGTACACCTAGAATTGTAAGCCTTAGTGGTGGCCTAAACCAATATCTGTAGGCCTGTGTGATTCCTAGATATCCCTCTCCCTGGTTGTATGGCCACGGCTGGGCCACCAGCTGTCTGAAGCTCTCCACTGTCTCATGAGTAGGTATGTATTTCCCCTAGGATCCCTAACTCATTATCCTCACGAATATAGCCACATATTGATCATCAGGTCGATCATGTGGCTCGCTAAACTATCGTTGGACCCTCCCAGGAAGGTACATATCAATCATAGGATGCTCTCGCCCCTGCATGAGGTGATCCTATCAAGCAAAGAATAGTTGTTGTGCATCATCGAACCATCCTAGTTGTCTAAGGTATGGCCTCCATCGGAACACTCACATGTCATCAAGGACCCTCCTCCAATGAGGAATCTCGTGCTCTCCTATATGGGTAAATGAAAGGCCCCCTCTATAACACCATACGACTGGATCATTTGGCTCCATCAAAATAGAAATGACTCATAGACGAAGCACATGGATGTGCTCCCATGCCCAGATATGGAGGAGCATGACTCCCACCCCAAGTGCTCTGCCATCCAAGTAGGCGAACTCATGAAGGTCTATGTAAAGAGAAGCTAGTAAAAGTGGGCCCCATGCAAAAAGTGTCAGTCATCGTCATACCATCTACTCCCAAGCAAGCCCCCAACTAGGACTGAAACATCAGCATCACCAATCTAGGGCAATAAGGCCTGATATAATCGTAGCAATCACCAAGCGATAGGGTGAGGCTAGCGCCCTATGGCACTCTAGCTTGATCTGCCCCTCACAAAATATAATTTGATCAGTCTCCAAGATGACATAGTAGGCATTCATCCCAACAACCATGTCATAGATCACTTGCTTGCCATGGATGGGTAATCTCAAAATCCACCACACATCCTCTAACGTGACTATATCCTCGCTAGTCGAAAAATGGAAAGAAGAGGTCTCATTGTTCCATCTCTTGACAAGTGTTGTCATTATGCCCAGGTGTGTCCACACGGGTGGTGCGTAGGTGATTTACCAAAGCCCCATATCTCCTAGGCACTCCTGCTCCTCTTGGTCAAATTGTGCAAATACTCAAAAACCTCTCCAGAACTGTGCTCACATGAGTAGATCTCTCTCACCTCCTCCTACATTAGGAAAAGTCACTATGTTAAAATTCATCAAAAAAAATTTGTCCGAACTAGTCTCAACATCTAAAAAATCACCCTAGTGTCACTACCTATGAAGGTAGTGTAGTTTGAAATTTGCAAACTGTGACGCTAGGGTTTCCAAATCCTCAAACTACACCGTAACGGTGCACTTTGCTAAAGTGGTGCAGTTTGCACAGGAGCCCTAATTTTAAAATCCACCATTGCAATGCACTTTATGAAAGATTCAAATTTTGGAGTTTAGACCTAAACTCCAAACAGCACCACGACGATGCACCTTGGGATCGCAGTGTACTTTAAACATGGAGCGGTGGAGTTTGAAACTTTTAGTGGTGCAATATGGCACCGTGCTTAGAAACCTAGTTTTGAAAACATTAAATGAACATAAAAAATGGAAAAGTAGATTAGGTCAAGTTGACTCACCGATGGTCCAGTGTTAGGAAGTCTTTGGTACATCTAGACTCGGTCAAAAATATCGGGAGCTGTCATTGCGCCATCTTGTCAAAGTGTCAGAGCTCAAAATCATAAAATCTCCTAAGGCTGAATGTGAAAATGAATTGGAAGTGGCCCCTCGAGGCCTATTTAAGCCTAAAAATTAGGGTCTCTTGACCTCATTTAGCCATCCTACTAGGGTTTTAGACCCCTGGTCTTGTTCGTTGAGGGTCATTTTTGTATAATTTTTTGTGCTTTATCTCATATTTTGACCTCCTAGAGCCATTCCAAACCTATCCAGCACTTTGTCCTTTTTTTGTGTGAGATCACCCAAAAATCAAGATTTTTGTCCAATCTCTCAAGGGGGCAATATATTGGCATGTTTTCTCTTGTCGGGGTAGTAGTGAGGAAAATTTTAAAATCAAAAAATTTTGGCTTTTGATAGAGACAGTATTTTCTTTGAATCAACACAAGTACTTTGCTTCAAAGAGGGGAAAAATGTAGACATGGAAAACAAACTGACATACTTGATCCTGATTACTGACACAATTTCACCCTCAATCACCCTTCAGTCTAACCATTTAATCAAATACCCTTATTTGATTAAATTCATCAATTTTCCTCTCTTAATTAAATAAATCATTTTATCTAATTAAGTATTTCTCCCTTGTTAATCAAATCAACCAATCTAATCTAATTAACCTTATTTCCCTATTTAATTAAATAATTCATTTTTATTTGATTAAATCTCTAAAGTACACCTATTAAATTAAATAAATTAAAACCTTATTTAGTTTAATCTAACTTCATCCCCTTTAATTCAATAAATCAAAAATCTTTATTTAATTAATCTTTGTATCACATTCTTCTCATATTTGATTTAAATCAACTTATAAATCTAAGTCAAATTTGTCACATCATCAAAACCTTCATTAAATTAATTAACCTTTGATTAATTTAATCCTAATCTATGTCCAATCCTCTAGCTTTTGCCACTTGCACATGAAAATAGATTTAATTCATTTATTAAATCTCTATTTTCTCTCAACATGGCATAATGAAGGAATATTCTCTCAAATTTGAATTCAAAATCCAAGTAGACTTTGTCCTTCCAACAAGGCATTTACTTCACCTAATAAGTCCTTTTAACTTGAGCCAAGTGGCATTTAAGGCATTTATTTTCCCTCTTACATGTCATTTCAACATTTTCGAATATCACTTAATTGCATTTATGGGCGCATTCATCAAAATGTGCACATCCTCCATCCATTCACATTTGGACAAATGGCACCTTGCCATTGGTTGAATGTTAGTCCCACATTGCTCCATTTTGGGCATTTGTGCATCCTATCATTCTATAAATAAGAGGTCCCTTTCCTCATTTGAGCATACACAATTTGAGCAAAGTTATTATACTCAAATCCATAGCAATTTTCATCCATCTTTATCCAATCATAGCTAGGTTATGCAAATTTTCATCTTGGAGCACACTTCAATCATCAACAAAGTGGATTGCATCTTCATCAAATCACCAAGGTTTTCATATGAGTTGGAAAAGGGCCAATTTCCACATCAAATTTGCACCAACTCCCCCAAGAGATTAAGAGTTTGCTTTGCATTTGAATAGGATTTAACATCTTTGGTTTATGCTTTTTTATATTCTTCATTTCACTTCTTTTCCTTTGCAATTCAAATGGATTTCTTTGGAATCATGATACTAACTTGCATTTGATCCAATATGTTGTTTGTCTCTTGTGTTTATGCAAGTTTGGAATATTGGTTCACACATACAAACTCCACTAACTTGTTTACATGTGATATATAGACTTTTGATTTTGACACTTAGGTTCTCACTTTATGACTTGTGATACTTGTTTTCTACTTATTTTTCAAAAGGTTGAAGATGGTGCTTTGATTTACTATGGATGAAATTTTATTGTGGGTGAAAAACAAAATGGGATGGATGGTTTTGGATTTTCTGAAATATTTCAATGTTTTAGGATTTTTACAATGTTTTGAGGCTATTTTTGGTCTTTTCAAATTGTTTGTGAGAATGTTCATGTTTTTTAGATTATTTGAGGATTTTTAGGGTTTTCTCTAAGATATTTCATGTTTTTTAGCCTGTCTTTTGAATGTTTTCTAATGATTTTGTGTTTTCTAATTTTCTGATGTTTAGGGTTTTCTAAGATTTTACAAATGTTTAAGGCTTTTCAAGATATTTGAATGTTTTTGTATTTTCTATTTTTTTACAAATGTTTTTGGGATTTTAGCTGTACATGATTTGGATATTTTTTGTATTTTTAGATTTTGCAAGTGTTTTTTGATTTTGATTAAGTTTTACAAATGTTTCTGGGATTTTTTATGAGATTTCCAATAACCTTAAGATATACAAGAACTCAATTTGATCCATAACAAATTTCCCCTAGCTTGATATAATAGACTACCTCAATATAGGTAGGACAAACTAACCTTTGGAACATGCCAAGTAGTACTAAAGGGGAATATGATACTTCACAATTTCAAGTTGTGATATGGACGCAGATGGGTGATGTAATAAATAGGATGCATGACATGTGATTGATGGATGTGATGCAAAGAATGATAGGATAATGATCCAAAGAATATATGGAGGTGCCTTATTTATGTGAGGCGCCTATTTTCCAAGTTTTCACCAAGGTACTTGCCCAAAGTGCCATCGAAGTGGTTTTCACTAGAGGACAATTTTTTTCTTTACTTTTTCAATTCTTTTTCATTTGTTTTGGATTTTGATCATTTTTATTTTTTTTATTTACACCCTTCAAGCCTAGGCATAATTTTTTTTAAGATGTAGAATGTTGGTTGGTTCCTACAAGGGTTCACCTTCAGGCATTGACAATTGATATTCTCCTAATCCATAGCTTGTTGTGATGACAAATGGACCTAACCAGTTAGGCTCAAACTTTCCTTTACTGTCTTGATCTAGAAGATTTTTTTTATTCTTCTTTAGGAATAGATCCCCTACCTAGAAAGAACAACTCTTAATCTTCTTGCTATAGCTCTGTTTTAGTCAGTTTTGGTATACTTGCAAGTGATTAAGGGAATCAAGGTGACACTCATCCAAGAATTCTAGTTCATTGAGCTAAGATACTCTGTATTCTTCATTAGTGATTAGATTTTGTAGTGATAATTATAGTGAAGGAATCTCAACCTCAATAGGCAAGATGGCTTTGGATCCATAGATCAGGGAAAGTGGGGTTATGCCTATAGGCATACAGATATTGGTTCGATAGGCCTAGAGGGTGGGATTTAACTATAGATACCAGTCATGACTAACTTCATTGACTGTTTTCTTTAGAATCTTCAGAATGGTCTTGTTTATAGCCTCAACTTGACTATTTTCCTTGAGGTAATATAGGATAGAGAATCAATGTTGGATGGTAAATCATTGGCATAGTTCTAAATCACATCATGATTCTTGAAGGGTGTTATGTTATCAAAGATAAGGTCTTACGAAACATTGTAATGGTAGATAAGGTAATTCAAGATAAACTTGGAAAAAAAATTTCCTACTATGTAGGTCATAAGAATAGATTTGACCCACTTGGTAAAGTATTCGAAGGATGCTATGATGAACTTATGTCCATTAAATGAGGTGAGAGTAATCTTTTCTATGAGGTCAAGTCCCCACTGTGAGAAAGGCCAAGGTGTGACCATTGGTTGCAACTCCTAAGCTAGAGCATGAATAATATCTCCATGTTGTTGACACTGGACATAATTTTTCACATACTGGTGGGCTTCTCTTTCCATGGTTGGCCAATAGTACCCTATCCTCAATATTTTCTTAGCTAAATTCATAACACTAGAATGGGAACCACATATGCCTTTGTGTACTTCTATTAAGGTGTTCAAAGCTTCCTCTTGGTTAAGACATCGTAGTAATGTACCCTCAATGCTTCGATGGTATAAGGTATCACCTAGGATTATGAATCAGAATTCATTTTTAACAAAGGTCTTTTTAAGGTTGGAGGTGATATCAGATGGGATGATTCATTTGCTATGGTTGGTGAATATATCATGATACCATGGGGATCTAGGACCAATGATGACACACAAATTTAGATTCTAGGAATTTGAAAGTTGGTACAAGAAGTTGTTCTACCAAGAATTCACATTGAAGGATGTTGTGTGGCATGTCTAACAATGATCCAATTATTTCCATGGCACCTGTTGCTCGGTTGTTTATGCGAGGAATCCGCTCAAAAGTTATATCAATGAAAAGGTCCTTGAGATTCTATACCATCTTCTTATAAGGAGTAATCTTATCATCTTTAGTTTGGTAGTTGTCATTAACTTGGTTGATAACTAGCTATGAGTCCCCATAGTCTTTCAACTCTTGTAACTTCCATTGAACTGTTATCCTTAGACCTGTGATCAAGGCTTCATACTATGCAATGTTGTTAGTACATGGAAATGATAACCTGTATGAATTTGGAATGCAATCATCTTGAGGGGTGATAAAGAGAATACTTGCTCCTAATCCATGTTTGGTGAATGATCCATCAAAGTACATTTTCCTCCAATCAATTAGATTGACAAGAAACATTAATTCATTAGGGAATTCAAATATTAACAGGTTATCTACACAGATAGGTTCTTTTTCTAGTTGGTCTATGATTACTTTTCCTTTGATTTCCTTGCGCTCCATGTACTCTATGTCAAATTCAGTCAATATCATCACCCATTTGGCCATTCGCCCTGTGAGAGTTGCTTTGGATAATAGGTATTTCAATGGTTGATCATTGCAATAAGCTTGGTTTGATGTGAAAGCATGTAATGTCTAAATTTTTTTGAAGCAAAAACCATCACTAAAAATGTTTTCTCAATGGATGAATAGTTCATTTCATATCCCGCCATGATCCTAATAATGTAATAGATAGCCCTTTCCTTTCTATTTTCATCATGTTATACTAGAAGATCACCTAGTGTTGCTGACGTTTCTAAGATATATAGGATCAATGGTTCATTTTGTATCGACGACATGAGCACTGAAGGTGTCAATAGGTAGTCCTTGATCTGCTAGAAAGTTGTATAACACTTCTCATCCCACTTGTAAATTGTTCCTTTATGAAGAAGGTGCCATAAAGGGTGGATTTTATCTGATAACTGTGTTATGAACCTTTTGATGGACTACAATCATCCTTGTAACCCTCTCATCTTCTTCAACATTTGTGGTGGTTCCATGTTGAGGATGGATTTTACTTTTGTAGGATCAATCTCTATCCCTCTTTGTGAGATGATATAGCCAAGGAGATTCCTTGATGTAATCCCAAAGGCACACTTTTTGGATTCGTCCACACCTTATACTCCTCAAGTCTATCAAAGATGGGTCCCAATAATTCTATGTGCTCACTCCTTTTCTTTGATTTTTCCAAAATATCATCCACATAGTTTTTGATTTTTTTGTGGATTATGTTGTAAAAGCTAGGGGTCATTACTCTTTGATAGGTTACTCCTATGTTCTTCAGCCCAAATGGCATCATGTTCCAACAATATGTTCCCCATCATGGACAAGTGAATACAATTTTTTGTTGATCCTCCTTGGAAATCATGATTTTATTGTAGCTTGAAAAATTTTCCATGAGTGATAGCATTTCATGCCCAACTATTAAGCCCACGATGATTTCAATGTTAGGAAGAGGGAAATCATCCATTGGGAATGCCTTGTTTATGTCTTTGAAATCCATGCATATTCTGATGCCCCTAGTGGGTTTGAAGACTAGTACCAAGTTTGAAACCCACTCAAGATAATCTATTGGTCAGATGAATCCAACATCAAGAAGATTTTGTAACTCTAGTTTCACTAAGAGTGTTAATTGATGGTGCACCTTCCTTTTAATTTCTATTTCACTGGCTTGGCTTCAAGATATATTGTTAAATGATGCACAACTACTTCTAGATCGATCCCTAGCATATCTATGCATGAACATGCAAATTTGGTTTTGTGCTCTTTCAGGAACACTACTAGGTTCTTTTGTTCTTCATCCAATAAGGATTTGGAATTGAAAGTTATCTTTAGTGCCTCCTTTGTTCCCAAATTAACTAGGGTTACCTTTTTTGCTAGAACTGTTGATTTCTTTAGATGCATTGCACTAAGGGGGAGATCGAATCCCTCATCCTTGGGTGCCTCAAAGAGGTTTTCACCTTTGGATGCATCCTTTATTTTGTACTATTTAAGGATCAGAAAGTGCCACAATGTGTTTTTCACTCAAAGATCTACATGTTACTTGCAAGTTGTCCATTTTGCGATTAAAGAATTCAATTGTCTCCTCGTAGTATGCCCCTATGTCTAGCTCTATATCAAAACTAGCTTTGTGATTTTCCCAAGGTATGTTGTCACAAAGTCCCATGAATTCTGATATTCCTTCATCATTTTTTAATAAATCTAGAATCGGTGGTCCTCGTTGGCCCCAATCAATGAGTTGGGGATATACTAGGCTTATTTCAATAGTTTGGTCATTTGGGGTGAAAGATATTGTGGATATCATGAAGAGAGAGTTATTCTCAAATAGATCAGCAACATTGAGGGGGAAGTCATCTAAGGTAGTGTCACTGGATGTTGGTAACCAAGAGGAAGCCTTAGCCCATTTGACGGAAGTACCTTTTCCAAGTAGGGTAACCTTGCTAGTAGTAAAGCCTAGGGCAAGATTCTTTGGGAATTTCTCAGGAACAATGGGTTCTATCAAACCACTACCATTTTGACCTAGTTTCTCATTCTTTGTATAGCCCAATCCCTTCATTAGTTGCAAGCCTTTGTTGTCATCTTCCATGGGAAGAGCAAGGATGGGTCATTCATCTTGACATAGCAGTTTAGAGACATCTTCCTCATTGATATCTTCTTTTAATTACTTACCATTTGATTTATAGGTGTTATACTACTCTTATTGATTGCTTTATCTTATCTATACATACAACATCATATTTGTATTGGATCATAACGTGAAAAAATAAAGAACCATACTCACACACACACATATATATATAAAAAAGTATAATTGTATAATCTACATAGGTGGCATAGAAGAACACCCTTCTAGTCTCTCATGTGAAAGGAAACACATCCTAGTTGGATAATGGGTCTTGTCATATGATACTTTGGACAAAGGGTAAAGCATATTTCTACAAATCATATATTATTAAGTTGTGATTAAGCCTGATGATACATTCTATTGTTTGATGTTATTATAAGTATGATGATAAAACACACACACAAATATCATTTGATAATGCTTAAAATCTAAATTACTCTAATACCATAAGTAGTCAATGGAAGGATGATAAATTCTTGTGGTTGTAATATCAATTGATTTAAGTAAATAACTTGACCTTACAAGTGTTTACATGGTGAAATCAAACTATATGCAAATAAGTAAATTTAATTTGAAGTTAAAAATAACATGATGTGAGAAGTGTACCCTATATGGAATTATAGTTAAGGTGATCTAGTTGTTGTAGTGATGTGTTATGAGTGAATTCATGTTGGTTTGGCTACATTTACTATGCTTTATTAATGATTGTAAATGAGTACAAATTGAGCTTATACTTGAAGAGACAATATGTGTAGATAAAGAAAAATATTTGGAGAAGTTATATTATTGTCGTGCAATTTTATAACATCTTGAATATGATCTAATGGATAAATTTAACCAATTTTATAAAATAGAGGGATCAACAATATTATAAATTTAGAATCCAGATCTATTATTTTGTTACAATTTTCCACCTAAGTCTCATGCAAACATGGTAAATATAATCATATATACCCAAGCTATTAAGATGCACATAGATACATGAGGATCATCTATGATATTATAAAACAAAGATATAATATTACTTGATCATTATAATTGCTAGATAAAATACTCATAAGAAAAATATTTTTTTTACATCTTACTAAAAAATAATTATAAAATGTGAAATAAAATATGACGAAGGCCTTTTCTTAAATCCTATCAAGCATGCTTTATATTCATGAAAATTTGGTTCATACACATCTATAATGAGTTTATTATTATCTTTCTAGTGAGGAGTCTTAAATGTTAAAGACATCTAGCTTCCTTTCCAATGAGATTATCATTTATAATGCTATCATTTGATTGAAACATAACATTTAGATAGGTAACTATAATGCTACAATGTCTTTTTCTATGACATTATATATTAGAGGCTTCTATATGAGGCTTGTTAGTTGTAAGTATACGAGTTGGAGGTATCCCAGAATTTCTCCTTTTCTGACATGATTGTACTTGCAGAGCAAATACTTGGAGATATGGTATATTCCATTGGAATAGCAATAAAATATCTTCCAATATTAATCCTTATGCCAAGCATGTTAGTGAGCCATTTTGTAAGACATAGCAATAAAGGAATTACATAAGTTGTCTATGCTTCCCGCCCTTTCCATACAATTCACCCTCCTTCTCAATGCTACTATATTTTTTTTTCCTACAAACAAGATCCATGGGAACAAGCTATCCATTTTAATTTTTTCTCAAATTGTTTTGAGCACTCCAGTCTATTCGATTGAATTATTAAAATTTGTTGAAGTTTTGAGTGATTTTTCCATGGATAATCCTTTGTTTGGTGGGTGTTGGGGTTGAGTCTTGAAAGTTGATCTTGAAGAGTTTAGGAAAGTTGAGGACATTTTGTCAAACCATTTCTTGTGGGTACGACCATCAAATAAGGAAATTGTTGTCTTATCTCTACAAACTACAGTTTTTATTGGTCAAGCAACTAATAATGTTGTCAAGTTCAGAGCTGCCTTATGTGGACTGGAGATGGGAAAAGCATTGGGAGTGACAAAGCTTCATTTGGAAGGGGAATCACTAATAACAGTGAATGCAATTAGGTCTAACTCCATGCCCAACTAGATGTTGTAGAGATCGCTATCCCCCATCTAGAGACTTGTCAACTCTTTTTTGGAGTTCTAGATCAATCATATCTACCGGGAAGGCAACTCCTTGGTAGACGAGTTGGCAAAAGAGGTGGCACCAAGTGTTGTAAGAGGGCAAGGAAATACCAGCTAAGCAAAGAGTCAACCTGGAGATCAAACTTGTGTGGATGTTGAGATAGCTGGTGAGCAGCACAGGTGAGGTAGATGAGAAAGGAGGCGGTCAGGGCTTAAATTTGATGGTCGTATATCAATATTTGAAGATTTTAGCTGTAAAATACAATAAAAAAAATATTTAACCATATGCTAATACATGCACTTTATTTTAGAAACAGTAAAAAAATAGTTAACATGAAAATTTGATATATATATATATATATATATATATATATATATAATTTCTTCTATGCTTTAATAATAGAATAGAAACTTGTTTTTTAAAAAATACAAAATTTTATTGTCGAAAAAACAAATCTCAAATTTTTAAAGAAAAGGGAAAGATATTTTTGCACACTTACACTATATATACTTTTATTTTAAATTTTTTTAATAGAAGCTTCTTCTATGTTTTAATAAAAAAATAGAAACTTCTTTTTTTTTATACAAACTTCTATTGTTGAAAAAAAAAAATCTCAAATTTTTTAGATTTTTGTAAAGATTTTAAATATTTTTGAGTTTCTTTAATAATTTTTTTATAAAAACAACAATATTCTTCTTCAAACCATTTTTTTTTTACCAATGCAATATATTTCATTTTTCTTTTATTAATCTAGTTGTAGAGTTTAATCTTCATTATCTAGACTCCAAAGTATTTTTGGGTACACTAAAGAGTATGCTGATGAATATCAAACAAGAGAAAACAATACACAGAAAAAAAAAAATCATGATGGGCAAGGTGGACCATCAAATTTAAGCCCTAGTGGCAGTGGAAGGTGTCCGGGTTCTAAGGCTAGCTTCGCCATGCTTCGTGGCCCCAAGATATTAAAGATAAAGAGGACAAGCTAGCCATGTGTTGTTGTTTTAGTGCATATTTGTATGGATATAACTATGGGTCTAGGGTGGTTGGAAAATTATATGTAGCTAGTCTTGTTTTGGATGGTGTATAAGGTGGTAGATAGGAGGCATGGATGCAACAAATTTGATTTGCAATAGGGATATCCATTGTCTAAACTCTAAATTTGTAAACTTTATGATCCTTTTTTATATAATATAATGAAGTGTTGGCCCTACCCAACAATTAAATTATAAAAAAAAAAATCATATGTTTAAAACTTTTTAAATTTAAATTTATTTTAATAATTATTATATATATTTCAATAATATTATTAATTCATTTTTTAATTATTTTTTTTAATTTAATTAAGTGAATAATAATTACTAATATTATCATTTGAAAAAATTAATTATATTTATTAAAAAATTATTATTATTTTTAATACAATTTATTTTTATTGTTAATATTTTATTTGAAATACAGTTTTAATTTTTAAATAAATTAAATAAATGATGGTGCAAGAGAGAGGTGTGAAAGGTCAATTAGAAAAAATATACATCTCACTTAAAATCAATATACTTATTAGGTATGAGATTATAACAAGCTCCTACACATCTCACTAAAAATCAATATACTTATTAAGTATGAGATTGTAACCAGCCATAACAAGAAGGAAAAACCTTAAATCTCATGAAAAAATATCAATAAACCATTCTTAATAGATCAAGATTAAAAAGAAAAACTATACATTTAAATAAAAAAATATCAAGAAACTATACTTACTAAATATGAAATTATAACCAATTACAATAAAAAGCAAAAGTTTTACATCTCATCAGAAAATATTAAGAAACAATTATTACTAAGTCTGAGATTACAAAGTCATAACAAGAAAAAAAAGATTTACATCTCATAAGAAAATACCAAGAAACCATTCTTAATATATAAGATAAACGAAAAGATTTACTAGATCTAAGATTATAACATGAGAAAAAAGCTTTACATCTCTCCCAAAAATCTTAAGTCGATCCAAGATATTATTTTTATTTTATTGAAAAAGTCAATTAAATTAAAATAAAAACAAAAATTACAAACATATCCAAATTCATCAAGGTGCCAGCAAAAAGTCCACAAGATCATACGAATGATCTTCCAGCCAACCAAATAAATTTACACACAGAAATATCATGGTCTCCTCTGTAGTTGATGGACCATTTAAGGAAACTATCTACAGTAGCAATTCTGCCACTTGCCATAACTGAAAGAAGAGAATTTCTGCCTCCTTTGTATGCAAGAATAACTGCAGGTCCGTTACATTTTCAGCAGAACTGAAATTTTCTTTTGTCAAATTTGCAGTAGAAACCATGGCTTACCAAAAACACAATAATGATTTCCTTGTAACTTCACATTTATGAGCAGGATTATGCTTCTATTACAATTTCAACGGTTCCAGCAGGCAGACATATCCAATTCATTTTCAAATGACATACCCATTGAAGTCCCCAGCTAAGTCCCTCAGAAGACAACATAACATCACAGAAAACTAATTGGAAGCTCCATAAAAAATCACACTTTGAAACCAGACAACCAGCCTATAAGCATTATAACCAGTCACAATAAGAAGTAAAAGTATATGACACAGTTTAAATTCAAAAGCTCCACTGTTCCAACTCTTTTCCCTTTTAAAACCCCTAATCCTCATTTAGGGCACGGAGTATTGATACAAGAGTAGAAATACCCTGAGAATTTAAAGAAGAATTTGACAAATTGGGTATGGACCTAGTTGAGCTGAAGAAGCTAGAGGAAACCCATTGTTCTGATGAGCTTAAGGAGCAGAAGAAGAAAGCATAGTCATTACCATCGTCAATTGCATAATTATCATCTTCTCTAAAATAAATATTGTGTAATTCCATTTTGACAGTTTGTGGATCAGTAGACAATGTGAAAATCTAGTTTTTCCACAGAGCTTCTTCCACTCAAAGGTGCCGGTTGTACAACCCTTCCCTAATGGAAAAACCAGATTTTCACATTGTTTACTGACCAGAAACTGTCAAAATGGAAATTCCATCAGCATCATCTTTCAGGAATGGTTTTGCCATCCATTAAGGGTTTCTGCATCAATCAATTCATATCATACTGTCAAAATTAAGAAATCCAACAAAATAAAAAATAAAAAATTCAATTAAAGAATGAATGTTACAAAAATAAATAGACAAACTAATAATTTTTTAAAAAGAAAAAAGCCTTGAATGACCTGATGGAATGGTCAATCATCTCCCTTGCATGACTACAGTGATCTCCTTTGCATGACCTTTTTCATCTCATTTGCATGACTTTTGTCATCTCATTTGCATGACTTTTTTCATCTCATTTACATAACTTTTTTCATCTCATTTAAAAATGCATGTTGTATGGAACAAACATGCATGTTCATAAATTTAATTAAAGAACTTTTTGTTAAAATTATCTATCAAAATTAAAAAATATATTTTAATAGAATTATTATTTTGTCTATTTATTTTTGTAAAATTGATTTAAATATATATATTGTATTGCATGTTCATAAATTTAATTTAAAGTGTTGTTTTACTAAAATTATCTATAAAAGTTAAAATATATATTTTAAAAGAATTATTGTTTTGTCTATTTATTTTTGTAAAATTCAGTTAAAAATACATGTCATATGGAACAAACATGCATGTTCATAAATTTAATCTAAAATGATGTTTTATTAAAATTATCTATGAAAGTTAAAATATATATTTTAAAAGAATTATTAGTTTGTCTATTTATTTTTGTAACATTCATTCTTGAATTAAAACTTTTATTGTTTTTTCTTAGATTTCTTGAATTTTGACAGTATGATAGGAATTGATGCAGAAACCCTTAATGGATGGCAAAACTAATCCTTGGAAGACGATGCTAATGGAAATGGCAAGAAGAGAGCTTTAGACTCTACAGAAAAGTGTTGTTTAGATCAACCAATGAAGCAAAGGGGTTGCCCTTTAGATTCTAAAAATATGTCAAACCCCTGTTACAGAAGGGGATTTCAAAGGTGCAGTCAGACCTCTTGCCCTTCTTACCCTTTGTAAATTTAGAAGGCAACTTTGAAAATTTAGAAAGCATCTTTGAGTTGAAGACCTCTGTGGTTTTTTCATGCCTTCCACTTGGAATCTTTTTCCGACATTTTTTCAGCACTCTGAAATGTCCAAGCTGAAAAAATGCTGGAAGTATGGAAGGCATGAAAGAACCACAGAGGTTCTTCAACTCAACGGTGTCTTCTAAACTTAAAAAGGTTGTACAACCCTTCCGATGGAAAAACTAGATTTTCACAACCCACAAATTATCAAAATGGAGATTCCAATTTGACTCCTCTCGCTAAACGCACCCAAACAATGAATTATATTACACCATGATATTTATTTCAGCGAAGATGGTAATGATGCAATTGACGATGGTAATGACATTCGCAGTATGCATCCTCTTGTAGCCTGTCAGGGTTGAGCTTTCTTCTTCTGCTCCTTTAGTTGCTGACTATACTTGAGCTCATCAGAACAATGGGTTTCCTCTAGCTCGTATTCCACCTCCACCACCACCATCTCAGACAAATGTGCACCCTTCTAAAGCTCCTCCTCACAAAGCAGGAAGGATGAACAACGATCAACTAGGCCCATACCCGATTTGTCAAATTCTTCTTTGAATTCTCAGGGTATTTATACTCTTGTATCAATACTCCGTGCCCTAAATGCGGATTAGGGGTTTTAAAAGGGCAAAGAGTTGGAACAGTGGAGCTTTTGAAATTAAACTGTGGCATATACTTTTACTTCTTGCTGGTTATAGGCTGGTTGTCTAGTTTCAGAGTGTGATCTTTCATGGAGCTTCCAATTAGTTTTCTGTGATGCTATGTTGTCTTCTGAGGGACTTAGCTGGGGACTTCAAAGGTGCCTTTTTGGTTATGTCATTTGAAAATGAATTGGATATGTTTACCTGCTGGAACCTTTGAAATTGTAATAGAAGCTTGTATTTCTTCTGATTTGAATAAATTTTAACCCCTCCTCCTTTACTGAAATTGTAATGCTGCTCATAGTTACAAGGAAATCATTATTGTGTTTTTGGAAGCCATGGTTTCTACTGCAAATTTGACAAAAGAAAAGAAAAGTTCTGCTGAAAATGTAACGGACCTGCAGTTATTCTGTTCTTTCAGTTATGGCAAGTGGCAGAATTGTTGCTGTAGAATTGTTTCCTTAAATGGTCCATTAACTACTGTTAAAGATCATGATATTTCTGTGTGTAAATTTATTTGGTTGGCTGGGAGATTTTTCGTATAATCTTATGGACTTTTTGCTGGCACCTCGATGAATTTGGATATGCTTGTAATTTTTATTTTCATTTTAATTTAATTGCTTTTCTAATAAAATAAAAATAATAATCTTGGATCCAGTAAGTATGGCTCTTCATATTTTTTTCGGAGAGATGTAAAGCTTTTTTTTCGTGTTATAATCTTAGATTGGTAAATAGGGTTTCCTGATATTAGTAATTTTTTTCTTTTATCTCATATCTACTAAGAATGTTTTCTTGGTATTTTCTCATGAGGTGTTTTATGATGAGATGTAAAACTTTTGCTTCTTATTGTAATTGATTATAATCTCATGCCTAGTAAATATAGTTTCTTGATATTTTTTCCTGAAATGTAAAGTTTTTCTTTTTTAATCTAAGATCTATTAAGAATGATTTATTGATATTTTCTTATGAGATTTAAGGCTTTTCCTTCTTGTTATTGCTGGTTATAATCACATACTTAATAAGTATATTGATATTTAGTGAGATGTATAGGAGCTTGTTATAATCTCATACCTAATAGGTATATTGATTTTTAGTGAGATGTATATTTTTTAGTTCCTCCCAGAGAACTATAGGCATGGCCAAATCTTAACTAGTTATTAATAATTTTTTAATCTAATATCAACGTATACATACCAATTATATAAAAAAAAAAAATTCAAAATTCAAGCGATTAATGTGCTTCCATTTGTTTATTAAAGTTATTTTTTAAATAAAATCGGTGTCTTAACATCTTTTACATTAATTTTATAAAAACTATAGGCACACATTTTGTTAACTAGTTATTAATAACTTTGATTTAAACAAATGAGAATTCATTTTTATTTTCTAGTTGACAAAGATTTGAATAATTGTAAATAAATATGCAAAATACTTAACATAACAAATATCAAAAAAAAAAATTGAAATGTAATTGGCTCAAAACTTTTGAGCCACAAAATATTTTTCCACCACAAAATTAAATTATTATTCAAAGGATTTAATAGAATTATTTTTCATTTGACAATTAATTATTTTTATGCATTCTAAATATTTATTTACTTTGATTTCTTAAAATATAATTAATAAATTATTATATAATATATGAAAAAATTAAAAATATATACTATATAATATACAACATTTAATACATGAATTAATATATTAGATAATAATTTTATAATATTATATTATAATTTTATAATATTATATTATAATTTTTAATAATGTGATATATTATTTTTTAATAGTTTAATATAGATTGGATTATATATTGTATTAAATTAACATTTAATATATTAAATTAATTTTGTGATGAGAAACATTGTTATCTTGATTTTTTATTTATATTTATAATAAATTTATTTATTTAATATTAAAAAAATTATTGATTCAAATAATTCATATGTTTACTTTAAACATAAAATTATAATAATGAAGAAGTTGAAATTTTTTACTTTTGTTTATTTTTAAATTTATTAATTATATTTGAAAACTTTAATATTAAAATATCAAATTGTTTTAATAAATATTATAAAATCAACCTCTTTAAATTGCAATACCAAACTTAACTTGACATTAGAAAACTATTTATTTAATCAAAAATATATTATAAGAGTATTGTAACTTTGCAATGTGAAATTCACAAACTACAAGTAAATATTATAAAATATTTAAATAATGTAAAGGATGTTGATTCTTTGAAAAAATATATATCTTAAAATATTTGGAGTAAGTTTATTATTTTAAAAGGTAATTAGCATCATATTTTTTAGAGTAAAGGATGTTTCAATTCTACTAATGTGATTTAATTTTTAAATTAAAAATTAAATAAATAATTTTATGTTGTATAAAATATAAATATTATATAATATTCACAACTAGATCATGACAATATTCTCATTATTTTCATTGAAAGAAATTATATTGTTCATTGAACAAAAAATAACCATGAATCTACATGCAACAAATGTGCATGGAAAGCTTTACAATCCTCGATTGTATTACTAAAAGAAATATCCCATTATAAATTGGAGACAATATAGAATCCAACATGTATTCATTTAAGCTACAATAAAAGTTTCATTTAAGTTACAATTGAAGTACACAATGTAGTTATAGGAAATTGAACAATCTCAGACACTATTTCCTATATCAAATTAGAGAAATTCCTATCCCTATGCCTCTTCTTTAGAGTTTCAAAAGTCATAACCCTTTTAAATGACAAAGAGATTAAATTTTAAAGAGAGATATATCCAGATAGAAGACACATTTGACACTTGAGACTAGTTGAACCCTCAAATTTGTAACAAATTGGCATCTAGAATATACCCTTTTCACCCTTATCCTTAATGCAAACCTTTTACCTGCGTGTAAAAATGCTTTTACCAATCACATTTCACTTACAAGTGAAAAAATTTTACCCCCAAACATTTTACCCACATAGTAATATTTAAAATAATACATTTAACTCAATATTTTTTAACTAGAATTTTATCTGTTAAACCTTGAAAATCCTCTCTGAAATTAGTTTTGACATTTTTTCTAACATTTTCTACCTTATGCAACAAACTCATATTCTTTGTCAATGCTTAAATCCTATCATAAAAATGTCTTAGTTTCATGGACTTTCAACTGACCTTGCAAACGTAAATGCTTCTCAACCCCCTTTTGCTTTCCTAGATCAAATGACTGCTTTCCAACTCAGCGAAGACCTGGCCAATCATATGCATATTGCGAGGAAATAAACCATTGCGGGTTTGTTTCATTTAAAAGCCTTATAGCTATGATGCAATGATCTTCTTACACTTTGGGGAGTCAAAAAAATGGCATAGTGTAAGGTTTGGAATTTCTAAACAACAAGTGAATAACTGCCCTCAACAGAAACAAAGAGTAGTTAATAATTTTCAATAATATAAAATAATTATTATTTAATTTATAGTCATATTTGTCATTTTTAGTTGCTACCATTGAAAATATAATCTTATGACCTTCATTGTATTTCATGTAGCTATGGTGAGATCTATGATCTAAAAGTAAATTTTGATCCCAATGAGAATTACACATTGTAGGTATGTTTTACCTCACCAAATACAATGAGACCCAGATGATATTTTAAATCAATGGTGGTAACTAAATATTAGAATCTTTATTTACTGTAAATGGAAGGATTCACCATGGTAATTCATAAATTTTTCCATTATTTTCCAAGATTTACCAAGATTTTCTATAAAATCTAGCGTATACATATTATTATAGTTTATATACTTGATAATTAATCCAAAATTTGAAATAATAAGAATATAATATTCTACTATTTATACTCTTATATATATATTCAAACAAAGAAGATATTTTCTCAAAACTAAATTGATTAAGACTAACCTACCTAATTAGTGTCTTAGTCATATAGTTAATAAATCAAATACATAAATATAATATCTTGCATCCACCTAATCAAAATACAAAGAAAAATATAACATAGTCTAGGAGCTTCAAAAATGGGATGTGGCAAATTCATCTTTATTGGTGAGTTGAAAGGATATTTAAATATGTCTTATTTTATCCTAGAACAAAGTCCATCACTATTTAAGCATTATTTATATGATTATATTATTTTTTAAATAACACACATTCATCTTTGACAAAACAAAACAGTGAGTGGATTTACATGTTGATGGGATCTTATGCTTTTTTTGAGGTCAGTAATAGCTCTATGATATCTAAAAATATCATGGAGAATAATAAACCAATTTCCTTGATGTCACTTTTGAATTTTTTGGTTTTATGCTTATTTATTTTGTTTAAGACAACTTGGTTGTTTGCTCTAGTGGAGAATTGGAAGGAAAACTTTCTTTTTATGTACCTGTTATTTATTTGTTTTATAAACATTGTTAGTAAAACTTAGCAAACACAACAAATTAAAGCAAAACTATTCTAGAACTTTTTAGGAACTTCACTACTCTTGTTCTAATTGACTTTTCACACGATGATATTAATAATTATTATTCACTGAATTAAATTAAAAAAAATATTAAAAATAAATTAATAATGTTATTGAAATATATATAATAATTATTAAAATAAATTTAAATTTAAAAAATTTTAAACATATAATTTTTTTTTTGATAATTTAATTGCTAGATAGGGCCAGTACCCCTTATATTATATCAAAAATGATCATAAAGTGTACAAATTTAGAGTTCAAACAGTCGATGTCCCTACTACAAAACAAATTTACTGCATCCATACTCCTATCTACCACCTTATACACTATCCAAAACAAGACTAGCTACATATTTTCCAACCATCGTAGACCCATAGATATATCCATACAAATATGTGCTAAAACAACAACACAAGGCTAACTTGTCCTCTTTATCTTTAATATCTTGGGGCCACAAAGCACAGTGAAGCTAGACTCGGAACTCGAACACCTTTGATGCAGAGGGTAAGGGACTTTGAAAGAAACACAAAGTTTCAAGGCTAATAATGATTCACTCTCAACCTTTCATCTAGGCACTAGTATGGAGATAAGGCCTCAATAGTGCACTTATGACTTATTTGCTTTCTTTATGGACCCAAACCCTAGGAATGCTCTTAAGACACTCAAAAAAACTTGTCTTGAATGGTTTCAAAGCCCCAAACCTCTTACTTGAACACAAACCTACTTTTTGCACCTTGACTAAGCTTCTAGCCCAACTAGGCCTCTACTGATGGATTTTTGAACTTTCACTCAACTTCCCCAAAGGACCCTCCAATCTAATGATTGATTAAATTGTGGTTTATGATGCTACACAACATATCCAAACCCTGATGGCACTTGTTTTGGATAAAACCTACCAAAATCTATTGTTTCCACAAAATCAAGGCTTAATTAGCCCTCTTTTCCAAAGCAACCCCTCTTCAAACTCAACTCCAGATCATGAAAATTTCAACAGTGTCTTAAAATATTTCCAAACCAAGGATTTTCAATGTCTTAGTCTCCTATAACGCCTTTAAGACTCTCAAACACAAAACCCTCACTAAATGGCTCCAAAACTAGGGCTTCTTGAAATCTAGCCTTCCCAATGCTTCCAAAACCTATTCTTGGACTTTTCACCAATAAATAAAAAAAATTCATCTATTCCAACTCAAAAATATGCCCCTTATTCAGGCAGATCTTCTACTACTATACTTTAGGCACCATTTTCATGCCTTTTTCTCTGTCAAATCTTGGTGTACACCTTGATATTCTTCCTTCCTACACATTAACTTATTAGATAGATATGATACAAGTTAGAAATGATCCATTTCATTGCTCTCAGTCACATATTCCCATGAAATGGATTATTCATCCATGAAAAACCCTCAAAACTAGTGAAAATCAAAACTTTTTGAGGACAGTCAGAAGTTTTATATAGAAAAACTTGTTTTTATTGCTTTCAGGACCTTTAAGGGTTTAAAAAAATGTAATTTAAAGTTCCTAAATAATCCAATTGATCATATCTACAATAGAAATCAATAGTTCATCAAAAATTCAAGAAAAATGTAATAAAACTGTAGTTTTTTACTTTTCTTCTGAACAGTCCGTACCAAATCTCCAAGATCAACCAACAGTCCATAAAAATAACTTCTTTTTCCTTAAAAACCCTTCACCCAACTATTCCAACCGATGTGGATTGGTTCCAATGCATAATTATTGTTAAAACACAAAAAACCTACTTACCTACCTAAAACACAACTAACCGTTGGATTTCAAATTTTGAATTTCCAACTCCTTATTTATTGATTGGTATCAACTAAAAACTATCTAACCTTTAATGTTTAGCCTTGATTGATATAATTAAAACATTATAGACCTACATATACCCCTTGGACACTATTGGTCCACTTACAAGGTTTTCTTTTGGGCCTAGGGTCCTTATCAGGACCCTTAGGACTTTTAATCCCCATAATGTTTTTATCCTTTTCAAAAGCCATTATAGGCTTCAAAATGTCATAGTTAATACTCTGAGGTGCTTGATAGGTCTGCATGACCCCTGCCTTCTCCTGATTCTTCCAATGATCCTCAAGGAGCTTGGGTGCCACTGCACCAACCTTCCACCACCACCTTTCTCATTTGCCTCACTTGTGTCGCTCACTAGCTAGCTCAACATCCACACAGGTTCAATCTCTAGATTAACTCTTTACTTAGCTGGTATTTCCTTTCCCTCTTACAACACTTGACACTGCCTCTTTTGCTAGCTCATCCACCAAGGAGTTTCCTTCCCAGTAGATATGACTAATTTGGAACTTCAAAAAAGAGTTGACAAGTCTCCAAATGGGGGATAGACATCTGCACAATATCTAGTTGGGCGTGGAGTTAGACTTGATTGCATTCACTGTTATTAGTGAATCCCCTTCCAAATGAAGCTTCGTCACTCCAAGTGCTTTTCCCATCTCTAGTCCACATAAAGCGGCTTTGAACTCAGCAACATTATTAGTTGCTTGACCAATAAATACTACTCTCTAATCAATCACTTCACCTTCTAAGCTCCTTGCTACACATCCAATTCTTGCCATGTCCAGGTTTCCAATGGAGGCACTATTGAAATTTACCTTGACCCAACCCTTCATTGGTTTCTACCAAGCTGTCCTTCAAATTTTTTCCTTCACAGCTACACCTATGGAGCCTACAATTGTGGGAATGCTCAACCCCACAAATTTTTTTGTGAGCTTTATATCTCTATTGGTGAAGATATTCTTTCAGATAGATAATCTTTTGGCCGCCGAGTTAACTAACTCCATAATTGCCCCTTCAAATTTCCTCACCAAAATTTCCTTGCACATAGCTTGATCCTTGAAAAATTTGGACTATTTCTTTCTTTCCACAGTTCCCAACACATTGTGGATGGTAGTATTTTCCAAATACTATGAAAAAAACCCTTTTTATTCTTCCTCAGCTAGGCAATCATCCATTCATGCAAGCTTTGTGAAAGAGGGGTCTAGAAACTGATTTTCCCTCAAATGGATTTCTAGCAATATTCAAAGTATGGACACATAATCAAGAGATGGTCTACAATTTATGAATGTATTTTGTAGAGAATACACCTATTTAAACCCCTAACGCCCAACATCTCCAACCTATCCTATGTTAGAATTTTGTTTTGAGTGGAAAGCCAAGAAAACACCCCTACTTTTGACAATACCTCCTTACCCCAAAAAAGAGAGTTCAACCAATGTTGCACTGATTCCACTCTTTCTTTGATCTTATGCCCAATATTAACCTTGTACTCCCCATCCAAAGATGTACACCATCTCAACACATCCTCCCCTTCAACATCAAGTATGGTTCTCTCCCTTAGTATTGTTGCTAGGGCATTTCTCTAATCCATGGGGGCGTTGGGATCACTGGGGTCCTTCCACACCCATTGGCTCACACCATTCCTTATGGTTCTCTTACCATAATCACACACTCTTGAGCCCCACACCCTGGTTGCTTCTTCCCTTATCTCTTCCAATTGTGGTGCATCACATAGCTTTGAATGTCTATCCCAAGAGTCTTTCCAGAAGGAGGCCTTTTGGCCGTTGTGCACTTCCCATGTGACATGCTTAGTTATGATATCTCTACTCTCACATATGAAATTCCAAATTGAAAAATCCCTTGTGGGTTTAAGGTTCTTACAATACTAACTGGGTCTTTCAAATCTAAATATTTCTTCCTCAAAATTTTGACCCATTTTTAATTTTCCGAATACATCATCCATGCCAGTTTTGCCCCCATCACCTGGTTCATGATCTTTAATTGTCTGATGCCAGCCCCACTCACCTACTATGGTTTACACACCTTGTCCCAAGCTAGTAAAGGAATCTTATTCATATCATTTGACCCATTCCAAAATAACTTACGCATGATTTGGTTGAGTTGGTCATCTATGCTAGCAGGAAACTTCATACAAGACATTGAGTAAACTGGTATTGCAACCAATACTACCTTGACCATGAGTAACCTCCTTGTAGATGTTAGCCACCGACCTTTCCAAAGTTCCATCCTCTTCTTGCAAC
The DNA here is from genome assembly GCA_007258455.2 of Sequoia sempervirens. Taxonomy (NCBI): domain Eukaryota; kingdom Viridiplantae; phylum Streptophyta; class Pinopsida; order Cupressales; family Cupressaceae; genus Sequoia; species Sequoia sempervirens. The sequence continues at coordinate 169,214 of VDFB02002771.1, read as the reverse complement.
TTCCTATGATTTTTTTCCCAAAAGCTTTTCTTATTGGCCCCTGCAAATAGAGGAATGCCAAGAAATCTCCTTGGAAGACAGGCTACTCGCATACCCAAGATTCTAGTGAGATCCTGTTGTAGACTAGGTTGCACATTTAGAAAGTATACTTTTGACTTTCTCTAGTTAATAACTTGACCCGAGGCTCTACTATACTCATCCAATAGTCCTTTTATTTTCCTAGCCTTTGTTCTTGTGGCTTGCCCAAATAAAATGGTGTCATCAACAAACTATTGATGAGTGCTTGGCCCCACCTCTTGTGTCGTTTAATATCTTTCCATGTATCTTCCATCCTTGCCTAAAAAATTCTCCTACCTAATGCCTTTGCCATGATAATAAGCAAGAAGGGAGATAAAGGATCCCCTTGTCTAATGCCACAAGAAGAGCTAAAGAAACCTTGTGCTACCCCATTGACTATAATCAAAAACCTTGGAGAAGCAATGCAACTCTTAATCCAGTCCACCCATTTCCTATCAAAACCAAATTTAATCAATACTTCTACCAAGAATTTCCTATCCACACTCGTATGCCTTCAGGATGTCCAACTTTAGTATCATACTTGGTAGCCTGATTTTCCTAACTGTGTGTATAGTCTCATGAGCCACAATTATGCCTTCCACTATGGATCTTCTTGGGATGAAGCCACTCTACTCTTCAGAAATAATTTTGTTTCTCACCAATTTGAGCCTATTTGCTATTACTTTTGTTATGATTTTATAAAGCACTTGTATTGCATAAAGAGATTGGCTGGTACTCCCCAAAATTCTTGGCTTCTTTCTTCATGGGTATGAGTTCAATGAAGGTGTGATTAATCACCCCTAACATTGTTTTCTTTCTCCTTCATCCCTCCACTTCCTTTACCAAGTCATCCATGATTGTTTCCCAGTACTTTTGATAAAAGAGGTCAGGGAATCCATCCGACCCAGGTGCCTTATTTAAACCTAGCTGAAAAGTTTCCTTCTTTACCTCTTCCATATTGATTGGATTGTAAAGCTCCCTATTATCTTCTTATGATATTACACATGGAATCCCCCCTAGAAAATCATTCCTCTCATCCCCCAAATGTTGATCATCTTGTGTGAAGAGAGATTCAAAGTGTCTGACAGCTTGCTAGTTTATCTCCTCCTTACTCCTAGCTAGAAAGCCATCCTCCCTCTCAAGTTCACTAATCCTATTTGTACTTCTATTAAATAGAGTTGTATTGTGGAAGTACTTTGTGTTTCTGTCTCCCTCTTGTAGCCATAATTCCCTTGAATTTTTTCTCCAATGACATTCATTCCTGGCCATGATTTTTGTTTGCTTTCTCTTCAACTTTTTTTCTTTCATGTATTCCTCCAGACCCATGCCACATTCTATTATTTTCTCATTGAGCTCCCTAAGCTCCATTTCTATCTTATCACTCTCCTCAAATATATTCTTGAAATTATCCTTATTCTAAATTCACAATTTGGCTTTGATATAAAGGAGCACAAATAAGATTTGGTTACCCACCCAAGATTCTTTTCACCAATTAGAAATTAGTCCCAACAAATCAAGATTATGCATCCACATTTTCTCAAATTGAAAAGGTGAAACCCCATTGAACTTATCTTTCATTATTATCAGTTGGATTTGAGAAATGATTTGATCTACTGAAGGGTAGTATCATAGCTTCTAATAGACTAATTGTCTAGGACTAATCCCTAGATATCAAAAACCTATCCAGTTTTTTTACAATTTTGGTGTGGCCCAACCTTCAATTTGTCCATGCAAACACCCCATTTTTTGTCTAAATTTCCCTTAACACATTATTATCCATAAAATCCTAAACATCCTATTGCACCTTGGTCAAGTTTTGAATTCCACCATGCTTTTCTATGTTATTCAATGTAGTGTTAAAATCCCCACCTATTAGGACTCGATGCTCCTTAAAATTTTCTAAAATGGTCATTAACATTCCCCAAACATCTCTTTTTGTTGTTGTGGCCATCGGTCCATACACATTAACCATTTTAACTTCCATATTGCCCTAAAAATATCTCATTGATATCACCACCCAATTCTAATTAGCCACAATGAGTGTACAACCAACCTTGGCTAGATTCCAAATTACATCCAATCCACCTAAAGCCTAATCTAATTCCACAAAGACCCCTTCCCAACCCTTCCAAAATATCATCTTGTTTTCCTAATCTTCTATGCTCCATTTTGTTTCTTGTACAAACACTATGTCTAGTTTACTAGTATCTATCTAGTGTCTAAAGAGACACCATTTGCTAGGGGCATTTAAGCCCCTAGTGTTCCAACTTATAGTATTCATGGCTCCTCAAGAAGGGGAAAATCCTTCCCATTTCTTAAGATTGTTTGGTTCATTTTATTCTGTCCTTTAGCTAACCCTACCAAGGCTAAGTTTTCTTTGTTGGTCTTGTGTCCTCTTTGGCTAGAAAACCTAATTCTGGGAGTCTTCCAACCCAATTAAATCTGCTCAATTCCTCTTTCTTCCAAAATGTCAACCTGGATCTCCTCATTACTTTCATTCTGATCTAACTTAGAGCCCAGACTCCCCTACTCTTGAGCATCTTCATCATCTACTTTTTCCTTCCTCTCAAGGATTGGATCCACCTCAAGCTCCTCCTTCCCTTATTCCAATTATCTCACCTCTACCCCTTCAATTACCATATTCCACCCCTAGATATTTGTTAAATGTAGGAAATCATCCACGATCTTCTCTTCACTAAAGGGGATGGATGCTTCATCTAATGTGGCCTTTTGATCCTACAGTGTGTCATTTTGACTCTCCTCCACTTGTGAATCTTTTGTGGGGCTGTTTTCCTTCCCAACTTCCCTTTTTTCTATGCTTGGGGGCTATATGGAGTATGCTAGTTCTTTTTCCATGTCTGTGAGTGGAAACCCCATCAAAGAACCAATCTTATTTCCTACCACTGGATCCTTCCCCTCCTCATACATATTGAATTTGTTGACTATGATCCAGGATAAGCATCTCTCCCTTCCATGATCCACTGATTTGCAGTTAGGGCATAAATTCAAGTTATCCTCCCTTACCACTTCTTGCCTCCAAACACCAACTTCTAATTCTAATTCCACTTTTGTCGGTAGCCCTACCCCCTGCACAGTTCCTATGCAAAGTCTGAAGTAGGTACCCCTCACTATATCCTCCTGGACTTTTTCAAGGTATTTAAACTTCCCTAGTTATTTCTCGATCTCCCTGAGTGTATCTTTGACCTAATATTCTGAGGGGAGGTTGTATAAATGAATCCAAATGGAGCTTTCTTCTATTTCCTTCTTTTCAAGATCAAAATTAAGGTTCCAATAAAAAAGGTGCATTTATGATCCCTCCATAAAGTAGGGCCTTGATATTATGGCCTTATTTTTATCTACTTGTGTGGGAAAGGTAACTAGATAGAAATTATTTCTGAGAGCCTTCACAAAAATTTTATTACCCCAGATTTCCATGTTCCACTTTTTAATATCCTCTTGGTTCCTCTGGTGTTCCCTAGTCGCGCCCACAAAAGGATATGAAAATCATAGTAAAACCTATCCTAGGAATTGGACATTCCAGCAGGTGACTAATATCTCTTTATGGACATTCATTTACTTGTCAAACCAGGAAACATATACTTTGAATGGAGCAGCACAATATATGCACTAAGAACTAGTTTCAGTCACAACTTAACATAAATAAATACTTGGAAAGAATTCTATCTACACTTCAGGAAGGTAATTCTAAGCTATCTTAACTCAACCATGATTTAACCAAAGCAGTAAGCATAACAGCTACAACTGAGACACAAACTTTGAACTGGCCTTATGATGCAGGAACAAGCACAGGGATGGATTCCCGATGCTGCAGGAACAATATAAGACTGAGTTTGTACGAAAAACTTCAAATATGAAATCTAACTAATGATCAACAGAAAAAAAACAACTAACTAACTAGCTACAAATACTTACTAAGTGGGACCCCTTAGCAAGCATCTACTGATTATGCAAGTGTTGAACTCAGAACTTCATCAAACTTTATTCATAAACTCAGGATAGTGTACATTTCTTTGCTGATATGAAAACTAACAACAAACTCTGTCTCTTATCATACAGATTCTGCTCTTGATTATTATCATACTACTCTTACATGATATCTTCTATTTTCCTATCACTATGCTTCTATCTTACTTCTGACCATCCTCTTTCTCACTTGCGCAGGAGGAGCACTTATTTAAAAGTCAGAAGAACAACTAACTAACCCTAACAAAGAAAGATGTGGAAGTAAAATGTATCCCAAAATCGAGGAACAGACTTCATAAATGAATTTATCCGTTCAACCCGATCCAGAGAGAATCTAGTGCTCCACTCTCTTCAGATTGACTATCATTAAAAATCTTTCCAACGGTTTTGGTCAAAGAGTGTTCGCCAAAGCTTCCTCAAAGTCGTGCAGGAAATAGACTTTACTGCAAGGCCGAGATCGGCTGCGCTTGACTCGATCAACTTTCTTCAACAACCTATGAAACACAAGGTAACAGATGCAAAAGAAAAGGCACATGACACATACACAATATCCATTCATTAATCACATATTTAAATCTATTTCATCATTCAAAAACTATATGCGATATACCAATCATTTAGGGAGTCAACGGGGTAATAAATATAGATAAGACAACACAATAGGCTGCAGGATCATGAAAGTGTATTGCTACAGGATATCCCAATAAAAGGTTTCAAAAGAGTTTAAACAACCATGAATAACGAAAGTAAATGTATTAAAAGTTCATCATGATATCCAAACTATGAGCACATTTTGGGCTCATCATTTGCCCCCTACTTAGCCCAATGTTGGTCCTCCAGCATTAACTTTCTGGGTGGTCTCCCTGAAATCCGTGGTTGTAGCATGACTCTGAAATGGAGTTCCAAACTTGTAATAAAATCCTCTATAAGTCTACCACCTTTCATACCTAAGAGCTTCTGAATTGTCATTAAGATTTGTAGCCTGGTAAGGATAAAGGGGCCACATTAACACAGGAGGTCTGAATGTTAATGGCAACTAGAGTTCAAATCTCTTTTGAAGTCCCAACTGTATATATCTACTTGATCGTTTAAGAGATGCTGTGAAATTTAAGGGACTATGAGGCTTGGACTTTCTTAGCCCAACAGTTAATCTTTCCCACCTTTTCTCACTTCTGGTGTATGATAGTCTCCAAAACGAATATGGTTGTTCCTGAAATTCATCATATACATGTTTCTTAAGATCAAATATTTTCACCCTAGCTATATTATTATGAATGCCATATGCTAGAGTAAACCAAGTTTTCAACATCGCATGGGGGTCTGAACTTTGAGGGCGCAAAGGAACAGGCTCATTCCTTTCGATTTCCTCATATGTTTCCCATTGTCTACCATAATTTGCTTCATTTACTGCCCATGACATAAATGATCTCAAATGGATGTCGCCAATATACAGAAGAGGGTTCCATTCTGTTTCAAATGGAATTAAAAAGTTGTGTAAATAAAATTCACATAGAGAATTTCTTAACCAATTAGGGGATTCCTGGTATGCGTCATAGAATTCTTTAGCAGTGTGGAGTATAGGATCTTGATTTCTAGAAATTCTCATTAGTTGGAACCATAAGAATTGTTCCTTAAGGTGCAGAGCATAAACTCTAGGTGGTGGTCTGCATTCCATAATCTGGCCAGCTACTTTTAACATTTCATCCATTTTTCCTTGTAACTCAAGAATTTCCTATTTCTGACTTTCGATTTCCTTTTTCAGTTTCTTCCTTTCTTCCTCCCATAGACTTTGTTGCATGTCAGTCTAGGCTAGGTGTCAGAAAGTCAGGGTTTGCAATGTAACTGGTTTCTAGTTAGCTTTGACATATTCCAGAAACTCAATCAAAAAAAAATTCTTATAAACCACAATGGCTTGAATATTCACAGGGGGAAATGTAACTTCACTGGCCACATCCAATTGTTCAGTTAGTTCCTGCTCTTGTTGTAGGATGAATTTTTGTTGCTGCAATGGAGAAGACTGTGCTTCCTCCGAAATCTGCATCGCAGCAGGAGCCAAGTCATCAAGACTTGGTACCCCTTTTTCATTGTGCTCAATTTCCTTTGTCTCAGTTTGTTCCTCTTCAGGAACAAATGAACTCTATACAGTATTCTCAAACACATTCTGAGAAACATCAAATTCAGACTCCATAGACTCTTCTGAAATTACAATAACCTCTGGTTGAAGTGAAACAGGGGATGTCTTACATCGTTTCCTTATGGAAACTCTTCTTGGCACTGGTGCGACTGTAGGAGGTGTTCTTGTAGCCTTCCTTTTTCTAGACTTGTCTAGAGGGTTCTGCCCTGCCAGAGGACGATGGTGAACTGGTGATAGCAACAGGTGTTGCTGTACGAGAGATGACTATAGGGGAAGATGTTGTAGAAGAAGGTCATTGCCTTTTCTGAGAACGAGGGTCACACTCTGGGGTTTGTTCTGCCCCAGATGACTCTCCTGCCTTTGTTTTTCTCTTCTCTCTCCTAGTGGTAGACCTAGTTTGTACCCGAGCAGAGGATTCTGGTGTGGGAGCTACAGAACCAGGTGCTACAGGAGCAGATGACCCTTGCCCTATTCTTCTACTAGTAGACACAATTTCTTCTCTCTTTTTCTGAGGCCATGGGGTAAGTACCCTAGGGGGTTGTGGAACTTACAAGCTCTTTTGGGCAACAAATTGTTACCAGAAAAGAGGTGAGACATCTCTCAAGGAGTGTTCAATCAATAATTTGATAAGGCCATGGTGAGCAATAGAATTATCTTTCCCCTATTGGGTTCCATGGGTAGTTTGTTCTAGAAATTTTAACAAGAAATTTGGTACATTTACAACTAACCCATGCCTCATATGACTTAATAATTTGAAATGGTGAGAATGCAGGTAAGAGAAACAACCTTCATAGGCTAAATACCTGATTATGTAAGCAGTGTATTCTAAATGAGGAGGCAACAATACTCACTTGCATCCCTGCTTGGAGACTTCTAAAGGTCCATCAGTGGGTATTGAAAATTCAGCTCTTGTAGAAGCAGCATCCGAAGAAAAATTTTCTCCAACGGCTGGAAGCCTGGTTACTTTAGCAATTCTTTCTTTAGTTACAACAACCGTCAGACCCCATACAGTAGCCTCCCCTTCAGAAAGGGTTCTCAAAAATTTTCCAGTAGCCTCCTCATCGGAAGCATTTAAACTCAAGAAATAATTTAACCATCCACAGAGGCTGAATTCTTGGACTGTTTAAGGATTTTGCAATAGCAAATCATGAGCTATAGGCTCATGATGCACCAGCTGACCACCCATGTTCACAGTTTTCCCTTAGCTGAACTCAACTCCCTGCTGAAAATTCAAAAAAAATCCTCTCTACTTCCCTTCCAGTTTTGGTTTTTCTCTTTTGTCGTGCCGTCACATTTCTCTCTTTTCCAAAAATGAACTTTTGAACAAGTAGTTTTGATTGTGATTACAAGAAAAACATGCAATGAAAAAGACATGCGATCATATTTGGAAAGTACCAGAAAAATAATAAAGAAAGATTATCTAAGTAGTTGTGGCAGCGGCGAAAAGACAGGTTTTAAAAGATGGATTAACCCGCCCCCTACTTAGAGTATGACATGTGTCCTCACATGTACTAAAAAATAGGCGGAGATTGGGTAATAATGAGTGGTACAAACATAACAGTAAATGAATAGAATAAAATAAATCAAATATGTGATAACAAAATATATGGCGTACCTTTGATAAATGCATGTACGTGTGAAGAAAGATGACGGCTTCTTCATGAAGTGACAGTTGAAAATGATATCATAATTAAGGGCGATACAGATGAATGAGGTAGATGGGTGACGTGGGCAAACAAGATGAATGGATGGAATGGATGGATGGGATGGATGGATAGAAGATAAAGAAGTGAGATGTGGCAACAAGTGGAAATGAAGAAAAAGGGGTTTCCTTAAAAAGAAAACCTTTATTATGAGCATGCTTTTCAAAATTACAGCGAAGCTGTAGGATAAAGGCTAAAGCCTTCTGTTGTAGGAAGAGTAGCGGCAAGATCCCGAACGAACTGCTGCATGAATTCTTCTTTTGAGACCGGTTTATGGTACATCCAGAGGTGGTGTCCATTAAATAATAGCTTGAATCAAACAAGATCAATTGTAACAAGTTGAACTGTACCATTACCAAATACATTCTCAATTTCATATGGCCCCAACCATCTAGGCTGTAATTTCGCTGGATTGTCCTTATACTGTGAGTCATAAAGCAGAGCCTAGTCTCCTACTTTGAATTTCTTTTCCTTAATATATTTATCATGCCACCTTATTCGTTGATTATGTATCATCTTAGTGTGTTGCAGCGCATACTTTCAAAGTTCATCTAGAGAATTGAGCTGCATGATTCTATCCTTTTGTGCATCTGTTAAATCCATGTCTAGCTCCAGTGCTATCCAGAGAGTCTTATGTTCAAATTCTATGGGCATCACAGCTGTTTTACCATACACCATTTCAAAAGGTGTAAATCCTATAGCAGTCTTCCAGGTAGTACGGTAGGCCCATATAGCTTCAGGTAACCTTGGTGTCCAGTCCTTCCTATGCAAATCTACAGTTTTAGTCAAAATGGCCTCTATGTCTCTATTGGTAACCTCGACCTGGCCATTGGCCTGGGGGTGATAAGGAGTTGATTTTCTGTGCCATACATTGTATTCATTGACTAAAGCTGTGATAAGTGTAGAAGTAAATTATGCTCCCTGATCTGTCACTATCTCCCTAGGAACACCAAACCTAGTAAATGTTTCCTCATAGAGTAATTCAGCCACTTTATTATCCCTAGCATGTTTCATAGGTTTAGCTTCTACCCATTTTGTGACATAATCTGTGCACACAAGAATGTAGGACTTACCATTAGAAGGTGGATCAATTGGTCCCACAAAATCCAGTCCCTATTTTTCTAATGGTGTGACTACAATTTGTGGAAATAGTGGCATTTCATCAGAGTGAGTTGGTCTTCCTATCCTTTGGCATCTATCACATCTCCTTGTATACTTATCTGCGTCTCTATACAAAGTTGGCCAATAGTAACTAGTATTTAAGATTTTCATTGCTATCATTTTGGCAGCAAAATGTCCACCACACGGCTCATCATGGCTAGCATGCAGTATATCATGAGTGTCTTCCTCTAGTACACATCTTCTCATAACATGATCTGGCCTTGTATAAAACATGTAGTCTGCAATCCAAGAAAAGTTAAAACTTTTCTCTACCAATAATCTCTTTTCCTTAGGGGATAATTCAGGAGGAGTTCTTCCTATTGCCAGATAATTTACTATATTAGCATAACATGGATGAATAACCTTGATGGCAAACAGGTGCTCATCAGAAAAGGAGTCTTCAATAAGTGCAGAGTCATCTTGCCTTTGAATTCTAGAAAGGAAATTAGCAACTACGTTGGCTTTGCCTAGCTTGTCTACAATTGTAATATCAAACTCCTACATCAGCAATAACCATCTTGCCAGTCTCCCAGATATTGAGCTTTTGTTCATGAGATACCAGATTGCTACATGATCAGTGTAGACAAATATCTGATAACCAGTGATATAATGCTTGAATTTATTGAGGGCGTAGATAATTGCTAACATTTTTTTCTATAACAGTGTAGTTAAATTCAGCCCCTTGCAGATTTTTTCTTATGTAGTAGAGTGTATGTTCAATTAATCCATCCTTCTACCCTAACACTACTCCAATTGCATAATTCGATGCATCAATATGAATATGAAATGGGAGTGACCAATCAGGTCCTTTTAGAATAGGTGCCTGTGTGAGGGTGACTTTCAAGTCAAGAAATACTTTTTCACATTCCTCTGTCCAGGAAAACTCTGCATCTTTCTTCAGTAGATTGTATAAGGGGCTTGCTATTTGGCTAAAGTCCTTGATGAATCTTCTATAGTATCTAGCATAGCCTAGAAAGCTTCATACCTCCTTCTCCTTAGTAGGAGAGGTAACTTAGAGATGATCTCAATTTTAGCAGGATCAACCTAAATTCCTACAATAGAATTATTGTGACCGGGCACTATTCCCTCATGCATCATCATGAAGAACTTTTGACTATTCAACAATAGGTTGTGATCCTCACATCTTTGTAGTACTTTTTTCAAGTTGGCTTGAGCTTCCTCAAATGTTGTACCATAAATAGTAAAGTCATCCATGTATATTTCCATGCAATCATATGAGATGTCTGAGAAGATGCTTATGACTGCCCTCTGGAAGGTTGCAGGAGCATTACAGAGACCAAAAGGAAAAACTGAATAGGCAAACGTTCCCCAAGGGCATGTAAAAGTAGTCTTTTCCTGGTCCTTAGGAGCAATCTTGATCTGATTGTATCCACTGAAGCCATCCAAAAATGAGTACTTCTTTCCAACTAAATTATCCAGAACTTGATCAATAAATGGAAGAGGAAAGTAATCTTTCTTTGTTGCCAAGTTAAGTTCTTTGTAATCCACACATACTCTCTATTTTCTTCCTTTCTTAGGAACAATGACCAATGGGGAAACCCATTGGCTATCAGAGATTAGGTAGATAAAGCCAGCTGTCAACATTTTCTGCAATTCTTCTTTAACAATCTCTCTCAAAGCTGGATTGATTCTTCTTTGAGGCTGTCTAACAGGTTTGAAATCACTATTAATATATATGCAACATGTACAGAGTTTTAGGTCTAGACCCTTCATATCTCCATAGTCCCATGCAAAAGTTGACTTATAACTAGTAAGCATTTTGATCATAGATTCTTGTTGCTCACTCGTGAGGTTTTTATTAATGCACAAGGTTTTTCCTATAGCTACCTCAACTTGGGAGGTTAAGCCTATCATGGATACTTCAGATATAAATGGCATGTCTACCTCATGGGGTAGTAAGGTGTGTAAACAATCAGTTGCTGCAGGATAATGGGCTGATGTGGACGAAGGAAGAATAGTCTGCAAGGAACATGGATTTTTCTCACAATGAAAGTATTCAATACCATAGTTATTCAGCAAGATATTGGATAGTATGTCATCTTCTTCTTGCTGTGCAATGAAAGGCTCTTTGGTAATCATCATTAAATTGGCCACAGAATTCACTTCTTCCTCTTCTCCCAAATATGGCCAAGCAACATCTCTAGACTAAAGTTGGGGTAGTGCTGGAGAATAGAGGGTAAGTTTCTTTGTACTATATCCATCAGATATTGTCATGTCACCCGACCTACAACCAATGCAAGCATCAGCAGTAGCCAACCAAGGCCTTCCTAATATGACAGGGTATCCCCCCAATGGTGCCTTTGGAGATAAGACCATGAAATTAGCAGGGTATTCCCAGGAATCCAAGGTGACTACTAGGTCTTCAACTACCCCATTAGGTTTGATAGTAGAGCTATTAGCAAGTTGTAATATTGTAGGTGTAGTTCTTACTTTTGAAATATTAAGTTTTACAACCAGGTCCTTTGTCATGACATTGATAGCTGCACCAAGATCTACTAAAGCATTCTTAATTTGCAACCCATTAACATTTATCTCCACAACAAGACTTTTTGGATCTAAATATTTTGGGATGCTAAACTTCCCTAGCATTAAGTTAGAGAGTTGGCCTATTACATGGACAGTTTGAGGGTCTTTCTTTTTCCTCTCTAGTTTCTTCAAACATGCCTCCTTGATGGCCTTGCCATAGATAGGTACTTCTTTGATTGCTTGGAACAAAGGAATTTTCACACATATGTGCTTTAGCTGGTCAAGGATATCAAAGGTGGGTTCTTCTTGTTTCTTCACATTTTCACTTTCCAATCTTTGTGGAAAAGGAGGGGGCACTTTAACAGATGACTTAGGTAATGATGGGATCTGAACTGGCTAATTTGGTTGGGCTTGGTCATTGATATGTTCTTCTTCTTGGTCAATCTCCTCAGATGGTAATTTTGAGATTATGGGAGGAGATGGTGTGGGCAGCATAGTTCCTGAATGTAAATTAATATTATTTAGGTTAAGAGCATAGGAAGGCTGATGATTAGGATCAACAAAATAGACTTGTTGCTGCTGCGGTTGCTAGTTATTTGGATTAGGTGCTGCCTGAGTCGGTAGTTGGGTTGATTTTGGATTCAGACCTTGATTAGCTGCAGGGGGTGGCATAATAGATTGCTGATGGGGTTGCTGCAAGAAACCTGCGGTCGGATTTGACCATTGCTGGCCTCCTCTCCATTGGTTAGGCTGTTGCCAATTCCCTTGTGGAAGCTGCCACTGATTTTGCTGAGGTGGTTGTCAGTTTCCTTTTGAGGCTTGCCAACGGTTTTACTGGGCATTTGGCCAAGGGTTATTCCATTGAGGTTGTGAGTATGGCCCATAGTTTGGAGGGTACTATTTTTTCCATTGACTATTATATGAACCAAAATTTTGCAAAGGGTCCTGAGGCATACCTTGTCTTGGGGCCCATGGCCTCCTTTGTGCAACAAAGAAGACTTGATCATCATCACCTTCAATCATCTTAAAATCAGTAGGAAATTGTTTAGCCTCCATGTTGGCCACCATCTTGCATTTGCAGTCACATTTCTTTTGTCTACAATGTAGGCATAACTCAGCCAACATTGCTTCAGCTTCCTCATGCTTCTTCTGAGCTTGCATGGTGTCCAACTGTGTAGCCATGTTATTAATGATTTCTTTCTTGAAATCAGAAAGAAAAATTGTGATCTCCATCTGGGAAACTCCACTGGAAGAAAACTTGCCCACTGTAGCTTGATGACCTCTACCTTTCTTCACATTTGCTCAAGAGTAATTAAGACATATTTTTTGAATATCATCCCAAGGCAGTTGGGTTATATCACCTCCTCCCATCAGGTCTAGAGCATTTATATAGACATCACTGATTCCTCTTAGAAAAAGTAAATTCTAAGAGTCTTCATTGAGAGTATGGTTTGAGTTCTTTTTCAGAGAAAACAAGAATCTTGAGATGTAGTCTTCCAGGCTTTCATCCTCCTTTTGTTGAATTCTGAATATATCATCTCCCTTACTTCCACTCTTACAATATTCCTTGTATTTGTCAAGAAATTTTGTTTGCATGGCTACCTAGCTATCAACAACACCTCTTCCTAAACTCATGAACCATCTAAGAGCCCCTTCCTTCAAGTTGGAAGGAAATAATTTCAACTTGTGTGCATCTGAAGTGTAATCATAGCTGCGACAGAGGATATCAAACTCAAACAGGAATGTTTCAGGATCCTCCGTAACTAGGCCATAGAACTTGGGAAGTAATGAAGAAGGAATATTTTTAAGGTTATCAGTATCTCATTGAGGAACAATGGGAAACTCAAAAGCAGGAGGTGGATTAGGTGGATTATTTGCCATAATTGTTTGCTGGAATATTAGAGCGAATGGGTTTTCCTTAGGTTCTTCGTCGACTGGGTAAAATGGTAGTTCAACAATTAGGTTTTTAGGGAGAAACCTTTCCCAGCACGTCTCTTCGTCTATGCATGCAATAGAATGAATGGTGATTTGAAGGATTTTGAAAATTTTTTATTAACAGACTAAACTAATGCTAAAAATGACTTCTGAAAAGTTCTTAGCTTGACACCATCCCCGGCAATGGCACCAAAAATGGTCGCACCCACAAAAGAATATGAAAATCACAATAAAACCTATCTTGGGAATTAGACATTCCAGCAGGTGACTAATATCTCTTTATGGACGTTCATCTACTTGTCAAACCAGGGAATGTATACTTTGAATGGAGCAGCACAATATATGCACTAAGAACTAGTTTCAGTCACAACTTAATAGAAATAAATACTTGGAAATAATTCTATCTATGCTACAGGAAGGTAATGCAAAGCTATCTTAACTCAACCATGATTTAACCAAAGCAGTAAGCATAATAGCTACGACTGAGACACAAACTTTGAACTGGCCTTATGCTGCAGGAACAAGCATAGGGATGGATTCTCGATGCTACAGGAACAATATAAGACTGAGTTTGTACGAAAACTTCAAAGATGAAATCTAACTGATGATCAATAGAAAATGAACAGCTAACTAACTAGCTATAGATACTTACTAAGTAGGCCCCCTTAGCAAGCATCTACTGATTACGCAAGTGTTGAACTCAAAACTTCATCAAACTTTATTCATAAACTCAAAATAGTGTACATTGCTTTGCTGATATGAAAACTAACAACAAACTCTGTCTCTTATCATACAAATTCTACTTTTGATTATTATCATACTAACTCTTACATGATATCTTCTATTTTCCTATCACTATGCTTCTATCTTACTTCTGACCATCCTCTTGCTCACTCACGCAGGAGGAGCACTTATTTAAAAGTCAGGAAAATAACTAACTAACCCTAACAAAGAAAGACGTGGAAGTAAAATGTATCCCAAAATCGAGGAACAAACTTCATAAATGAATTTATCCATTCAACCCGATCCAGAGAGAATCTAGCGCTCCACTCTCTCCAGATTGACTGTCATTAAAAATCTTTCCAACGGTTTCGGTCAAAGAGTCTTCGCCAAAGCTTCCTCGAAGTCATGCAGGAAATAGACTTTACTACAAGGCCGAGATCGGCTGTGCTTGACTCGATCAACTTTCTTCAACAACCTGCGAAACACAAGGTAACAGATGTGAAAGAAAAGGCACATGGCACATACACAATATCCATTCATTAATCACATATTTAAATCTATTTCATCATTCAAAAACTATATGCGATATACCAATCATTTAGGGAGTCAACGGGGTAATAAATATAGATAAGACAACACAATAGGCTGTAGGATCATGAAAGTGTATTGCTACAGGATATCCCAATAAAAGGTTTCAAAAGAGTTTAAACAACCATGAATAATGAAAGTAAGGGTATTAAAAGTTCATCATGATATCCAAACTATGAGCACATTTTGGGCTCATCACTCCCCACCCCATTTCATAAACAACCCTATATCTTGGAGTAAGACCCTAGTTTGTTTGACTGTAGCATCCTTAAAAGAAATTGGAGGCTTCAATTTAATTAAGGACATGTTTTTTGCGCATCCTTGCCTTGAGGTTCCTACTTCCTCCACCATCTTTCCTTTTCCCTTATTAGCACCCATGGACTTTGTTTTCCTTGCTACATATGAATCTTCCTGGTGCCATTGCTTAGCAATATCCAAGTTCAGATTTGGCTTTTTCTCGAACCACCCATTTTCCCTTCTTCGGTTATTATTTTGCTTCCCAGCTGGGTTTCCACCTCTATTCCTTCTCCCACAATTATCACCAGCAAAAGTCAGTTGGTATGGCTAGATCCAAGGTGGTTCCAGTCTTCCATTCCTCCTTGTTTGGTATGATCTTTGATCTGCTCCTGATCTTTCCCTATCCCTTTGGTCTTGTCTATAACTTTCTTCCCACTGTCTCTCAATATATTGGGGGTGGCATTTATCAACCCAATCCCCATTCTCCATTACCCATTGTCGTCTGTAATTTTTAGTCTATGCTTCTTTCCCAACGTCCCCATATGTGCACCATCCATTATTGATCTTATCCCTAAAGGTCTCCATTGGTTCCACATGCTCCAACTTGTGTCTCCATCTGTCTTGGCTCTGGAACCATCATTCTTCCTGCCTCGCCCACTGGCCATCACCCCTCAACCTTTGGACCTTGCTCCTCTGCACCATTTTTTCTTTAAACATATAATTTATTATTTAGATATTATATTTATTATATATTACAATATAATTATTATAATATAATAATTATTAAAATCTTAAAAAATAAAAATAATATTTAAAAAAAACTGAAATATATAATTAACTATTTATACATTATATTTATTATTAGTTCTCCCAAGGGATTGTTAACTAGTTATTAAATACTTTACTTTTAGCCATCATTTTTTTTTTTAAAGTAAAATGTATGATTTTTAAATTTTAAATTTTCCAAAATTATTTTTCCTCAATCTTATTGGCTTAAAATTTTTGAGATAAGGGCGGATTTTCAAGAATCCTCACCATAAACTTTTTCATAGCAATTTTCCATGGCATTTTTTAAGGCACTTTTTCACCACAAAGTTAAACTATGAATAACCAATTTATTAGAAATATTTTTCCACACAAAGTAAAACTATTATTCAAGGAATTTATTGAAAGTATTTTTCATTTGAAATATTAATTACTTTTTATTCATTCTAAACATTTATTTACATGTTATATCTTAAAATATAATTAAAAAAATTATTATATAATATATGAAAAATAATCTAATCAAAAATAAAAAAAATATACACTATATAATATACAACATCTAATATATAATTTAATATAGTTTTAATATATTATATTATAAAATTATTTTTAATATATTATTTATTATATTAATATACTAAATTATCAAATAATATATTAAATTTAACATTATATTATTATATATATTCTATATAATATGCAACATATATAACATATATAATTTAATATATTAGATATTAATTTTATAATATTATATTATAATTTTTAATAATATGATATTTTTAATAATTTAATATATTTTAAATATATATTAGATTATATATTATATTAAATTAACATCTAATATATTAAATTAATTTTTATGATGAAATGTTATCTTATTTTTATTTATATCCTTTACTTTTGCTCCACTATTTAAGTCAATTTTTTTTCTTTTAGTTCTACTAAGCTTTCACCTCTCGAGGTAGTTTTGATTGCATTGTGAGTAGAAGGGTATGCGATGGGAAATGACTTGGGTAGAGGAGGATTTTCCCTGAATCTATGGCTCCTCAACCATGCTTGACAGGATCTGAGCATGATGATTCTTGATTAAGGTATCATCCAGTAAATTGCATATGCTAAGATGTTGAAATAGATACATGTAAACATTCAACCAAAATTCCTATTTTATCATTGACTATGCTAGCTTGGATCCCCATTATATGCACTATTGTTTTTTTCTTTTTTTCCTCTATTTCACTAACACCCTACTCCTATCATTAGTTTAATGGTATATGGTTTGATATTTAATTGTTTAATCCTTGGTCAAGCTTTATAGAGGAAGGAGAACAAGCTCCTCCTATAGCACAAACCATGGTAGGTAGCACACAACACAGAGTTGTGACCTCAAGAGTCATAGCCTGTGGTAGCCATGACCACCACAACTAACCAAAGTGATAGGGTTTCACTCATGGAGGAAAAAAAATAATAGCTAGCCTACATGCAACATTTTTTGGATGTAGATACTTATATGTGTCAAATGAAATTTATTATAGATACATTTTAAGGAACTAGTTTTCTCATATTATGTGCATTCTCTATTTTATTTTTATTTTATGAAATCTTAAGTTGAAAATGTATATAAATCATTTCCTTATTATGGAATGGAATATAGGACAACGCCATCAAGGGCTAGGCTAGTATATATGGATGAATTTTGAGGAAAAGGCTCCTATATTTTGTCAAAGGCACTCATTAATAAATTCTATTGCTTCTCTTCCATTGGGATATAGCCTTAGAAAGGTAAAGCATCCAAGAAAAAATAAATGATAGAAAACTTAACAAACTAAAGAGTGCAACAGGATGGTAGTTAAACATTGATAAAATGCAATGTACCTATTTTGTTAGATATTTTATGGCAATGTTCTTCAAACAGATTGTAATAGAGGATGTTCCCTACAAAGATATTTTATTTTTATTTTGGTTTGGCCTTTTCTTTTACCACTAAACCACAACCCTTAGACCCCTATATATATAAATAACGGTTGACATATATATATATATATATATATATATATATATATATATATATATATATATATATATATATATATATATATATATATATATATATATATATATATATATATATTGTCAAACCAAGTTATTTATATATTGTCAATTAAAGTTTCTATGATTTTTCATCACTTCTATAGCTACATAGATTGTTTAATCCATCCACAAAACTTTATTACCAACTTTTATTTGTTTGAGAAGGTGAAATGATGCCTTGGATTCCTTTGGTTATGGTAGGTACTCAATTTATTGCCTGAAGAATTACACATTCTTATTCCAACTACTTGTACTCTACCATGCCCTTACATGTATTATTGGTGCCTTGTTTAATTATGTTTTTCCTAGAACATCCTTTACTCTTAACAAATCCATTTCAAACTTTTCATCCCTTATATTGGAAGCCTTAATCGCTAATAAGGTTAATTTTAAAAGAGAAAATAAGTCCCCTATAGGCCACAATCGCTAATAAGGTTAATTTTAAAAGAGAAAATAAGTCCCCTATAGGCCACCTCCCTTGGGTACATCTTAATTTCCACAACTTCCTTTAATCTCATGTTTGAAGAAAAATTAAAAACAGATGCATAGTCACTAGTTCATTCTATGGACTCAATGGGCCATAGCTCAATGGCTTTAATTTATTTTCTTACTTGTGAAGCTTATCCTTGCTCAAATAGAACCAAAAAATTCTTTTGTGCCTAGCTTGAGATTCCCTAAGATGCTCTCGGACATAGAAACGTATCTCTCAAATTTTTAAATATTTTTGGCCTTTCTTGCATCTAAATTTGACTTTTTTTGTTCTCTTCTTGCTACACATAAATAAAATCCAAATTTATTGAAGGTGAATTCCCAAAACATATATCAAATGGAGATTTTTTTTTTCAGGTATGCACTGCCCTTTCTGTACCAATGTTCAATATATACCAAATTCTCATCTTGTGCTTCTATTATATACACACTACAACTAAACCCATATTCTATTCGACATTTTGAAAACTTGAAAGAAATTGATATTTTCATTGCGACATCCATCTTTTCTCTCAATATGTAAACATCCCTTTACAAGAACAAAGATAATTTGCTTACCAAATCCATTGAAAATGTTTCACCATGGTCTACACAAAACTGAAAAAATGGTGTGTACAATCCAAGCTTCATACTGCTAAGCTTGATTTTTCTATACAGTACACATCCTCGAATGAAATTAGAAACAACCTATTTCATATTTAGGCAATGACATATTACTACAGATTTGCATATGTTTTTCTCATGTCAAAATGCATTGCTTATTTTGATGTGTGCTCCTCTCATCATGTTTGGTAAAAAATTGATGTAACTCAAAATAATTGTTGAAGCCAAATGGTCAGTTAACTCAGGTTTCCATTTCCATAGCTTCTTCTGCTATACTGGACGAATGGTGATAAAAGGAGAATGCAACATGGCATGTTCCTACTTAGAAATTAAAAGGACATAAAAAGTTCCTATGGAATCTAAAAGACTTGAATCCTTAACATGTTCATGCATGGATTGCAAGCCACACAATTGGTTTCAATCAAACTTTTATTATTCACAAAAAATATGTTGGAGTAGCCAAGTGAGCTTAGGTGACAACTTGAAACATATGAAATGAACATTACAACTATTGACATTTTATAATACCAACATTGTTGCTAAAACATAGCAGACACAACAAATAAAAACAAGACTATACTTACACATTTTGTTAGGAACTTCGCTGCTCTACAACTCTTGTTATTTATATGTTATTCTTAAAAGAAATCTAAAAAATCTAAGTTTAAAAAGTTTAAAGGAAAGAAAAGAACTTGTTTTTTTCAGTTTAAAGCTAAGACTGGATAACAAGGTGTCTCATATTTTGATTCTATTTGAAAAAAAGTTGCATTCTTTTTTTGATCTATTTTTAAGATTATTTTGAATTTTTATAAAACATATTTATGTGTATAATATTTGTCTATAAACTCTATATTCAAAAGTTTAACATATCATCAAATCAAAATATTTATCTTTTATATTTCTCACTTATCTATTACCACTATAAAACATTTTGGTACATTTAATAAAAATTGCATCTAATTATCATCCTTATTAGTTATTTGTATTAATATATTTATAATGTTATTTTTCAAATTTTAAGTGTCTTTTGAATTAAAAAGAAAACCTATAGCATAACTTAAAGGGTCACATGTCTGGCTTTGCCAATATATATTGGCCATATTTGAAACTAAAAGTATGAAGAGAGGATATATGATATATAAAATATTTACTATTTTTTTTTTTGCATTTTTCATATTTTTTCTAATCTCCAAAAAGTATGTTTATGTTTATGTTTATATACAAAAAATGTTGCATGTTGAATTAGGCAAACTACTGGATATGGGAGCAGCATACCCAGCATGGTGAATCTACCAATCAAAAAGCACAAAGCATTGGAAATTTGGCTCAAAATTGAGGTACCCATTTTCTATATTAAATTTAGCAATAAATTTGAATTCAAAAGTGGGTCAACCACAGGAAAAGGTTGGGGTTTCAGAAGTTGGTTTGGAGGGAGGACTCATGATCATTTATGAAAAATATGCAGTTGACATAAATGTAAGATCTAGTGGTGGTTTTGGATCTCTGATGTCTGCGAGAATGTGAAGGGATATTTAAATGTTAATAGGTTCCTTAGAAGCAATGTTGGACTCCTTTGTAGTTTGTGTCAAGGTAAACAAATGATTTCTCTAGTTGCACCGAATGTTGGATATATCAAAAAGCTAGAACTAATTGACAGCAAAATCCTTTTGTATCCTAGCTCCCTACTGAAGTAGCTGGAATGATTTTGAGATTGTAGATTATCTATTTTATGGTGGAAAAATATGTTTTTAATCTTTAGGAAAGTTATGTTGTGATTACACTTAATTTAGCTAACAGGTCTTAAAAAATGCAAACTTTCTCTTTTCATAAAGATGTTTTGGGCTTATTTAGTGCAATTGTGTAATTAATCAAGATAATTTTAAAACTATTTATAGAAGTTGTAAAGTTTATGAAGAATTGGAGTAATGTTTGTCTTCTTGCTCAATATACTGTACGATTTAGCTTGTTAAGGCACACATTTTTGTTGTTCTTTGATAAATTTTTTTGGAAATGGACCACACATTTTTTGGGCTCAATTCTACGGTAAATAAAATTTTGTTTCAATTTTTTTTTAGGCCCATCTAAAAATTTTCAGGCAATGGTTTTAGGATTTATTATTTCATTTAGAGTTCCTTGCCCATGTCTTTAATAGTTAGAGGTTGTCATCGAGCAACATATGGTATTCTACATTGTTTCTCTCTGCTTATTCCCTCATTTACTCTTTGGGAGGTTGGTGCTAAAATGACTAGCTCAATGGAGTAGGACAAGATTCAATAACAGAGGGTTCAAGGATAAGATGATGTCTTTTATGGATGATGAATACATTAATGCTGTGAACTAATTCTGCCTTGTCTTTTCATTATTATTGCTGTAAGATTTTATATGGACTCTTCTTACCATGTGATAATAACTGTCTGAAGGATCCATACAATTTGAGAAATATCCTTCAAATCACTTGAATTTTTTTGTATCTTCTGATTTTCTTGCATTTATCATATATGCATTGATAATTTTTGCATTATAGTTTGATTTCATTGTTTTTATTCCATTTGTATTTATTGATTTCTTATCTTTGTAAAACTATAAGGGGGACATTAATTTTCTAAAAAAATAAATTTGTCATTATCTACAAATACATGAGAATGAATGGTGCATAACCGATATCAAGGTTATTGAATATATTTGCAACCGTTCAATAACAATATGATATAACTACTATTTTCACATAAATACAATAGTAATTATAAGATTCTCAAATAAATTAAGTTGCAATTTTTTTATTGAGCAATGAGCATTGCATTTAATTCTTAAAATATTATATGAAAATAAAGGGTTGATTAAGCACAATTGTTGACTATAATGATTTAAACTTAGCTTTATAAAGATATTCAACGTTATGGTAAAATTGATAACATAACATTAAAGCATAACAAGTTCATGAGTTGTGCATTCTAGGGGTTTTTTAATTGAACTTCTTGTTGCTTTAAATACACTTTAAAAAATGCATGTAGGTTTCTAGGGTTTATTGTTGAGTAGAGGAAAGTCACTCCTCTATAATTATTGTTTTTTTTGTTTTAGTATGATTTATTTTATTTTATTTTGTTTTGTTTATTTTTATTGTCATTATTTTATATATAATTTTTGTTGGTGAGTATTAAATTATGCTAAAATTATAGTTAATAGTGTCTAAAATTCATTAAGGTGTTCTTTTAGACTTGATCTAAGTGGTTGTTGGGTTATCTGAAGCCCAGATACTTTCTCATTTTGTAATTACTTCTATTGGTATGTGTGGCCAATTTAGAAGTTGTCTATTTCGAATGGATTTTTTCATTAATTGGTTGGAGACCTATTTGATAAATAATGCTGCTGGCTGAATATGTATTTTAATTTAGAACTTGGATTAATAAGAGATAATTCCTAAGTGTGGATGTAGCCATCAAATTGATGTTGAACCTCTATAAATCTGTGTTCTTGTTTTTGTGATTGTTTTTAATATTTTACTTTCTACGATTTCTTTTTCACTTTTATTTTGCATTTATATTCAACAATCGGTATTAGAGTAGGTTGGAGAAATTTGGTGCAGAAAATTGTGAAGAACTTCTGCAGCCATGGAAGATGCAGACAAGTGGAAAATCAAAAAGTTTGTAGGGAAAAATTTTGGGCTTTGGAAAGTGCAAATGGAATCCCTTCTCATCAAACAAGATCTTTAGAATGCATTGGCTGACAAAGCCAAAGGGAAAGGATCTCTTTTAGATGGAGAATGATGGAGAATGGGATAAGCTAGACAAAAAAAGAAGAGCTACAATCTTCCTGTCACTGTCCAACAATTTTTTATTTAATGTCTCTGTAGGGAAGACCACATAGGAGCTATGGGATAAATTGTCTTCAATGTATGAAATGACATCTACTTCCAATAAGGTATTTATTATGAAGAAATTGTATAATTTAAAAATGCAAGGAGGGGTTATGTCAATCATTTGAATGAATTTAATAGATTAGTTACCCAGCTGATTTTTGTAGTCATTAATTTGGATGATGAAATCAAAACTATTTTATTACTGTGGTCTTTACCAAATAGCTAGGAAGGCGTTGTGATGGTAGTGAGCACTTCGATGGCTGCCAAAAGCAAGCTGAAATTTGATGATGTTGCAACCACTTTATTGAGTGAAGATATGCAGAGGAAAAATCAGGAACCCTCATCTGGTGAGGCATTAGCAGCTGTAAGTATTGGTAATAGAAGAATAAGTAAAGAAAGAGGAAAATATAATAATCAAAAGAAGTCAAAATCTAGATTACAGTTAAGAGGAAAAATGGGTGCCTGCTGGTTTTGTGGCAAGCCAGGCCACACAAAGAAAAATTGTTGGAATTATAAGAAGGCACAAGACAAAGTCAATAACAATGAAGCAAACATTGCAGCTGAAAAAGATGATGGAGTTTTAATTTTGGCTGTTGGTGACATGACTACAGACTCTTGGGTACTTGATTTCGGAGCTTCTTTCCATGCTACTTTATGCAGACAAGATTTTACAAAATTTCAAGAAGGTGTTTTCAGTAAGGTTTTTCTTGGTGAGAATAAAGAGTGTGAAATTGTTGGTAAGGGTGATATAGTTTTAAATTTAAAAAATGGTAGTCAATGGATTTTAAAGGATGTGAGATATGTTCCTTTATTGAAGAGATTTAATTTTTGTGAGTCAATTAATTGCTTCTAGGTGTGATGTTAAATTTTCTTTAAAAAATTGGCAAATAACAAAAGGGGTTTTAGTGATTGCTAGAGGCAAGAAGTTGGGTAATCTTTATATTTTAAAATGTCATGGTGAAGTGGGAGCTGCCATGATAGTCATGGATAGAAATTCAGACATTTGGCACAAGAGGCTCAGTCACATGAGCAAAAAAGGGCTTGAAGTAATGCTTCAACGAGATCAGCTTCCTGGCTTGGAATCGGTGGATTTGCAGTTTTGCGAACATTGCCTCTATGGCAAACAAAGTTGGGCCAACTTCTTGACGATAGGCCATGATCAGAAAACTACTCCTTTGGCACTTGTGCATTCAAACGTTTTTGGTCCTACTGAGGTAACTTCATTTGGCGGTTCCAATTACTTTGTCACATTTCTTGATAATTATACTCGGAAAGTTTGGATTTACATGTTGAATAAAAAAATAGAAGTTTTTTCAAAATTTAAAATTTTCAAGGCTCTTGTTGAAAATCCAATAGGGCATAAAATTAAAAGTTTGAAAACTGACAATGGAGGAGATTTTTGTTCCTCGGAGTTTGATAATTTATGTGCAAACAATGGCATTCAAAGAATAAAGGTGGTCCCATTCACCCCTTAGGAAATTGAAGCAGCTGAGCAGTTGAATCAAACAATTTTAAAGAGAGCTCACTGTATGCTCTCCAATGTCGAGTTGGGAAAACAGTTTTGGGCAGAGGCATGCAACACTACAGTCTATTTGATAAATCGTGCCCCATCATCTCATTTGGATTTTGACATTCTTGGGGAGAGATGGCTTGGGAAGAGAATTTCATATCATCATTTGTGGGTGTTTGGCTGTGAAGCATTCGTGCATATTCCAAAAGAACAACGAACGAAGCTTGATTTCAAATAAAAAAGGTGCATTTTTCTAGGTTATGGAGAAGATCAATTTGGTTTTAGGTTGTGGGATCTTGTTGCCAGAAAGATTGTGCACAGTCAGGATGTGGTCTTCAATGAGAAAAAATTCCAGGTTTGCAGCCTCTGGAGAAATCTTTAGATGAATTTTTTGATGTTGAATTATTTGATAATGGTCATGTCAAGCAAACATCAGTTACTTTCTCCTAGCCTTTAGAAATTCCTTCAAATGCTTGCACCCCTGTTTGTTCACAACCATCAAATTCATTCACTCTACCTTCAACTTTTGCATCCCCTGTTTATGTCAGCGCACAACCTACTTTGTTTAATTCATAGTCTTCATTAATTAATTCATAGCCTATAGTTGGAAATCTACCCAACTTAACAAATTTGATTCCCACTTTATTGTCTTGGCAGCCAAAGAAAATTCATTCGCTGCCTACATTAACTCAACCTTGGTCTTTTCCAAACACAAAAATAAATTCATTGCCTTCAATTTGTAACTCACGGTCTTCAACATTTCAATCACTACCTTTGTTAAAAAATTCAACATTGCCCATAGAAATTCCCGTACAACCCTGCATTGGTAATTCACAACAGTCATTACCAATATCGCAACCTTCACACTTGCCAACGCAGTCTCCTCTCTATGTTTAGACACCACCTTTAATGAGCACTTCACACCCTTTACCATGTTTGATGCAACATCCTTTGCATCATTCGATGCCTCCAGATTATGACATGCAACCTCTCTTTATCAATTCATAGCCTTCTTTACATTCGGCATAGTCCTTGTTTGATATTACGCCACCCATTATTGATAATATGCCTGCCTTAATACATTCATTGCCCACAACTTTAAATTTGCAGTCTCAAGTGGGAGTTGGTAATAAAGAGAGTTTTGCAAGTGAACAGGGGCAAAAATTTAGAAGAATTAATGAATAGGGGAGTATAAACAAACAAGTCATTGGTGCTCATTTACAAAATAATGATGAACATATATAGCAACAAGGTAATTTATAGTCTGAAATTGGTCTTCAATTGAGGAGGTCAACCCGAAAGAGGAAACTACCACAAAAGTATAATGATTTTGAGTTAATTTCTTCTGATAACTTTTATTATGAATTTTTGCTTTGTGGTGAGGTAGAGCCAACAACTTTCAAACAAGCTTGAAAAGATGCAAATTTTGTCAAATGGATGGAGGCGATGAATGAAAAAATAGAGTATTTGCATACAAATGACACTTGGGATTTGGTACCTCTTCCACCAAATCAAAAACCTTTGAAGAACAAATGGGTGTATCGTGTGAAAGAGGAAGAGGGAGGTCATCAACATTACAGGGCCAGATTAGTTGTCAAGGGTTTTGCTCAGGAAAAAGGCATTGATTTCAATGAGAAATTTTCACTAGTTGTGAGAATGACCACCATTCGAACAGTGTTAGTTTTGGAAGCCATTTGGGATCTTGAACTTGAGCAATTAGATGTCAAAGTTGCCTTTCTTCATGGCGATGTTGAAGAAGAATTATACATGGAGCATCTTAAAGGTTTTGAAAAACTGGGTCAAGAGCATTTATATTGCAGATTAAAGAGGAGTTTGTATGGGCTCAAGCAAGTCCCCACCAGTGGTATTTAAAATTTGATAGCTTCATGACTTAGCAACAATTTATTCATTGTGATTCAGACCCATGTGTTTATTACAAGAAGCTTCCAAATGGTGAGTTTGTCATTTTATTACTTTATGTTGATGATATGTTGGTTGTTGACAATAGTGTGAGGATAGTTCGTGAGTTAAAACAAAATTTATCTCATATATTTGCCATGAAGGATTTAGGGGCAGCAAAGAGGATTCTTAGGATGAATATAATCAAAGATAGGAAAAAGAGAGAACTTAAATTATCTCAAGAAAAATATATTTTAAAAATCTTAGATAGATTCAATATGACAAATGCCAAATCTGTGAGTACTCCTTTGGCTGATCATTTTAAGTTATCCTCAGCTATGTGTCCTAAAATAGATGCAAAAAAAGAATACATGAAATGTGTTCCATAGTCATCAGCAATTGGTAGTTTAATGTATGCCATGACTTGTACCCGTCTGGATATTGCTCAAGCACTAGCAGTAGTGAGTAGATTTATGAGTAATCTGGGTAAACAACATTGGCAAGCAGTACAATGGATATTCTGATATTTGAAAGATACTTTTGATCGCAGTTTATGTTTTGGTGGTAAGGACATTCATCTACGAGGTTATGTTGATTCAAATATGGTTGGAGATTTGGATAAAAGGTGTTCTACCACCAGTTATACATTCACTTTTGTTGGGCAATGATCAGTTGGGTTTCTTAGTTGCAACAGGTGCTTGCACTTTTTTCTACAGAAGCCGAATATATTGCTCTTTCAGAAGGGGCAAAGGAAATGATTTGGTTGCAGAGATTGATAGGTGATTTATGGTTTCAGCAATCAATTTTCACTCTCTTTTGTGATAGTAATAGTGCTATTCACTTGTTAAAAAATTTAGCCTTTCATAATTGAACAAAGCACATAGAGTTGCGATATCACTTCATTCACATTTGTATCGAAGAGGGGAAGTTGCAAGTGGAGAAAATTGACACTAAATTGAATCAAGCTGACATGTTCGGACTTGTGCAGCTCTGACATTAACTCTGCAGCGGTGGGATATCTCTAAGCAACAATTTAGTCTTCAAGTGGGAGATTGTTGGGTTATCTGAAGCCCAAATTAGCATGTTGCCTTTACGATTCGAAATACTTTCTCATTTTGTAATTACTTCTATTGGCATGTGTGGCCAATTTAGAAGTTGTCTATTTTGAATAGATTTTTCCATTAATTGGTTGGAAACCTATTTGATAAATAATGCTGTTGGCTGAATATGTATTTTAATTCAGAACTTGCATTACTAAAAGATAATCCCTGAGTGTGGACGTAGCCATCAAATTAATGGTGAACCACCATAAATCTGTGTTCTTATTTTTGTGATTGTTTTTAATATTTTACTTTATGTGATTTCTTTTTCACTTTTATTCTGCATTTATATTCAATAGTGGTTACACCGCTATCTTTGATTAAAATGGCTTCTATAGAATGGTAACAGCCACCTGTATGTGCTTACGGCTAGATTTTATAAGGCATCAGGAACTCTATAAATCTTCTTCCCAAACATTAGCAGTGTAAAAAATTTATCTTGGGTTAGTAGCAACTTGAAATTGTTTTAAGCATGAAATACTGAGCTGGATTTGGTTTATAAATAATTTTCTGCAAACATATCAATTTTTGCATTTTTAGAACAAAGACTGCCAGCTTCATTTTAATGATTTGAAAGGAGTTCCTTTTAATTTTTTTCACATATGGCACTGACAAAGGATGACAAATCAACTGCTTTTGCCTTTAGAAAAGTAAAACGATTTCATTTGGTTATTTTCTAATTATAAGTGGCAACTTACTATTCTTTGTCAGCAAATTTTCTAAATATTTTGTCACAAAATGCAAGTATTCAAACTAAAAATAGTGAGAAAGAGAGCAGAATCAGGGGCTGCAAATACTGGTAAAAGAGAGATGGAAATTGGAGAAAATGATCAAGGGTTATAAGTCTTTCAGACCAATGTATTGCATGAGAATAATAAATTTCTGGTCCGTCTGTTTCCCCTTCAATAGCTGAATTATCTCCTTAACAAAAGGCTATATTTCTGACTCACATAAAGATAACTTGATTTATTGTACTATTTTTTAAATATATTTTTAATATAGTCAAACAATCCTTAAAAATAGCATTGGCTGCTTGACTATTGTAAATGATATGTATAATTCACTTTTTTAACATAGAAAACAAATAACTGTTTAAGCATAGAACACTTCCGATATAATCCATTATTACTGTTTAGAGTAAATTAAACATTCATACAATATCATCATCAAACAATATCAAGAGGTAAGGTTGATAAATTCATCAACCAAACAGTCAGTACCAAAGGATTTTCAGACATAGAAAACTAACGAGATTGTTAGATAATAATTTTATTATTTAGAATTGAACTTTATCAATGAATAATTATGTAGATCCGAACCAAAAATAACAATTATCCTAATAATGAAGACTTAAAGTATGTGACCGTTTGAAAGAACACCATCAAAGAGTTGTTCAATATAATTAAAGTAGTTGGTAAAATGTCTGTATAAGAAATTGAAAATTTGCAGACATACTTGAATTTAGGAAATTTCATGCTCTAACGGATGGTGGCAGTTTCTACCAATCTAAAAGAACATGTATTGCAAATAAGTAAGGAACAAAAGCTCAAATTAGTAAACTATGGAAAAGCCTCAAAGGTAGTTTCCATTCATGATGAACATATGCTGCAGTAGAAAAGCTAAGGAGATATATTCAAACAAATCAACAGATAAGTGAAACTAAGCAAAACCAAGAATCTGTCAATTGGAGAGCATGCTGCAAATCCATAGCATGAGTTTCAATTGACTAAAAGAGGGGTAAACATTTATTCGAATAAAAAAAAAGCAATGCAAAGTAAGGGTATTACATATTTCTATCAATCTCAACTAATTGATTTTGTGACAAATCCAGGGGTAATTGACCCCTTTCCACAATATTTCAATCTTGCAAGTGATCAGTAGCCCATTTAGCCAAACAATCTGCAACCTCATTCCATTCTTGAAGAATATCACAGAAAGAAACAGAATCCAAGGAAGCACACAGATTAAGAATATGTTTTATAATAACAACCAAATACCAACAGCCAAATCCATAGTATGAGTTTCAATAGAAAGATATATATACAATAACTCTTGTAGGTGACTTGTAACAGAAGATGATACGCCAGTAAAGACAACTCTTCCACTACTGTAATTGCACATGACTTCTGCCTTCTCATTTTAAATGCAGCTTCAAAAACTTTACACAAATTTTTGGATGCCTATAATAATACTAGTTTATATATCTTTATCTAAAATCTATATAAATAACGCCGAAAGATATCTGTCAATATTCTTTTGTCTTTATATGATTTTTATGTCTTGTAATAGACACTACGGACCTAAAGCTGCTTTATTCCTCTGCCTTCCCTTATTGTTTCCCATATGGGTGCAATAGTCTTATGAACTGTAGAACCTTTTCTTTTGACCTATTAAGTATGTCAGAAGCCATCAAATAGATGTTAGAGCCTAAGTAATGAGATTCTACCATTTGTCCTATCTCATTATCCAAATCTCAAACAACACTCATTTTGCTCGCACTATCGCGTCTATAGCAAATTGCATATGACCAAAAGTGTCTTCAAGGTCCAAGACTCAATGTGAGTGAGAGTTTGCCTAGTGTTGCAATCATGCAAACCCACACCAACGCAACAATTAGTTGCAAGTGTTGGAACCTTTAGTGGTAAAGTTATTGCAGTTAATTTATATTTTGATAATGAGCCACATTCATAATTCAAGTGTGCTTTATTACTCACAAGTTGCTTACTCATGGTTAAGTTGGTGTCAATTAGCAATCAAGATTGTAGTTGCAATGGACCACACAAGGATGTAGACTCTTAACTATAGTTGACAGAAAATTAAATGGAGATGATGATCATATCCCTTACGCCATTTAAAACCCCAAACTCTGTCGATCAGGTTATGGATCTGATCACCAAATTCCAATTCAGTTAATAAATAGGTTAAGTTTAAACATCTAATAATTATATATTTGTAACCCTAATCTTTTGGTTGTAATTTCTTAAACCCTACTCCATCGTCATTGAGCCTTAATTTCTTCAAGCTTCCTCCATCAACATTAATTATTGTCATATGTGAACACATGCCCTTGGTATTTGATCACATGCCTTTACAAGAAAAATTCAAATCACAATAGTATAAATAGACTTGGAATTGACAATGTTAGATAGAATTATTGTCATATGGGAACACATGCCCTTAGTATTTAGTCACAGCCTTTACAAGAAAAATTCATATCGCAATAGTATAAATAGACTTAGAATAGTAAGGGTTCCTGAACTCTTACTCACTTTCCTATTTCACCTTGTAAAAAATTTCACTTATTACTATTATCACTATTATCTCTCACCCCTTTGACATGGATGATTCATCATTCAACTATTTTTGTTGATCTCTATTCTTAATCACTCAAATTCTCTTGTTCAACTATGCGTAGGTGTGGATTGCAAGGTATCATAGTATGACACTCAAATAGTGAACCATGTCATAAAGGCCATAAGCTACAAGCATTGGTGTGGCTGCATACAATCCAAAAGTTGTGGCAACATTACCTAACCAATGAATATTACTTGCAAATGGACTCCCTTTATAACCAATAGTTTCTTTCCAATTACCACAGACAATAATGGGGGATCTTTGACTCACCCTTGGATTGGAATACTCAAAATGATGCCTTAGAAGGTGAACAAGGTATGTCATATAAATATGCTTGTACAAACCAAGTATGATCTTATTACTCTGCCTTGGATTTATCTAAGTATGT
This sequence comes from Sequoia sempervirens, assembly GCA_007258455.2. Taxonomy (NCBI): domain Eukaryota; kingdom Viridiplantae; phylum Streptophyta; class Pinopsida; order Cupressales; family Cupressaceae; genus Sequoia; species Sequoia sempervirens. The sequence continues at coordinate 138,147 of VDFB02002771.1, read as the reverse complement.
TTTGAAATTTATCAGTAGGGTTTTGATTGGGTTGAAGCCTCTTCTACAGATATTCATGTCCCCATGTTAGTTGATCAACAGTGACATCTCCGCACTACAAAATCCCCTTGACAATCTAAGTATGTTTTGAAATTTATCATTAGGGTTTTGATTGGGTTGAAGCCTCTTCTACAGATATTCATGTCCCCATGTCAGTTGATCAACAATGACATCTCCGCACTACAAAATCCCCTTGACAATCTGCCCTAAAGTTGCAGCAATATCCTGAGGCAAAAGTCCACTATAATCCTCCACATTAGGTGCCAACGTTATCCAATAAGCTATAGATTTTTCCCTTTATCACTCTCACCTCAGCAGCACCACTTTCACTGCCACTTCCACTTCCAATATCTTCAAAAACCCTCTTTCAGAAATGTTTTGCACTGAAAAAAGGTTGTATTGCTCTAGGTGCTTGTCCAGCTCTTGCAGAGCACGCTCCCACCCTTTGCCTTCAAATGTTCAACCATAGTTGAGAATATTCTTTGTCATTTTAGGGTAATCATCGCTGTCATATGCCTCTTGGAGCAGGCGAAGGGAAAAGAAATAATGGCAGTGATCAACCCTGACAACAGCTTTATCTTTGGCTAAGGGCCACTGGATTTGATCCTCCACACTTGCAACCATTGCAATGGTGTTGTCCCCCTGAACTAATCTCACCAGCATGTCCCCACTCGCCAATTCCAATCTCTTGCTTATCTATCAAATGGACAACAGCTACCAAAATTCTCATTACAATTTTCGCCTTTCATTGCGATGGGATTAGAGTTGTGTAGGTGAAAACGTAGGGAAAGAAGTTAATTTCTTTTAAAAGAATTGCTTGCTTGTCTTGATCGACCAAGTCGGGTTATGCACATAGGGATAGAGAGAAATAGAAGAAGAGAGCTTATCATGAGATTGACAAGGGCTAATTAGGTCTGGGTAGAGTGACTTGTGACCTTTGGGATCTGAAAATACAGACCCTATCGATTCCAGTTGGAGAATGTCTCTGTCCCTGTTTGGCCATTTAGTTTTAAATTTCAACCACCTGAAACAGAGACTAAAGAATAATATTTGAAACCGCCTTTGTTGCTTTGGGTTTTCGTCATACTTTTTGCAGCTTACAATCCTGCTCAGAAATCCTACGGCGACAACTTAGCCGACCTACTTTAGTTTTCCTATGGACGTTTTTATGTATACGGAAATTCACGGCAGAATGCCATTGTAGTGGAACGCCTTTTGGCATAATAATAATAATAATTAAAAAAAATAAGAATACAATTTCTATTGTATTTCTATTATATGATGATTAGATAATATTATTTAATTTAAGTAAATTTGAAAAATAATTAAATTTAAATAATAATTATTTTTAATAATCATAAGTATAATTAAATATATATAATAATAATTATAATAAAATTTTATTGTATTTCTATTTTATGATGTTTAGATAATATTATACTATTATAACATTATCTAATTTAATTTAATATAAAAAAACATAAAATTTATTGTCATATCTCCTTGATATTTTATTAATAATTTTGCATGACCCCTAACCTTGAGGTAATTTGGATTAGGGGTGGAACTTTAGATTTTAATATGTGGACTAATATAAGTGTGTTTGTGTGTGTTAACTGGGAGCCTTGATGTTATTATTATGGAATGTGATATTTGGTCTTTGATCTTAATATGTTATTTTAATTTAATATGTTAAATGTCTGGATTAACACAAATTATTATGGAATGTGATCTTTGGTCTTAATATTCTATTTTAAGTTAATAAGTTAAATGTTTGGATTAACACAGACTAATGATTAGTTGTTGGCTTGTATGAGGTTTGTTATTGGATGCAAGTACCAAGGTGCAAGTGAGGCGGATTTTGTGGTTTCGCTAGTTGAGAGAAAGGTAATTGGTGTGTCATTCTAGTGTTGAATGACCTTGCCTATAGTTTCGTTACCCTGGGGTTCATAAAATCTAATTATTTTGGTTAAGTGGAAATGCTTAAATTGAAAAAGTATCAAGGTTTATGGAGTAAATAAATTAAATAAATTTAAATGAAGTTAAAACAAGTAAATAATAAATAATGAGTTATAAGTGAATAACTAAGAAATATTAAATAAAATTAACTTAATCCATGTATAATAAAATACCCATCATTTATGAGAATAAAAAAATGGCGCACAAAGAGCAGGAGCGGCGTCAGAATAATGGGCAGTGAGAGGTCAGAGGAAGCCGCGTACAAGTGCCGAGAATCGGGAGCCACTCTCCACAGTGGGTTTTTTTTTTTTTGGGTGGAAAAATGTCACCCTTTCTACCGAGTGCAAGGGGAAGGATCTGCTGGGATCAAAGGAAGTAATGCTGGAAGAAACCTTGGGAAGAACATGTCGCTTGGGTTACCCTGGTTGCGCCCTCAGGGTTTCCATAGGCATCAAATTGAGGCTCCCAGAAACTGTGGCAAAGAACAATATATGGATCAGGGAAGGGTTTCTGGAAAACGACGGAATGGTAGGTTCTGGTATAAAAATTCAAATGGGAAGGCAAAGACAGACAATTGGCATGACAACAAGACTGCAAGTGGTGAAATAAAAGACAAGAATAGAGCGGATCAGGATTGGCGAAAGCAAGATCTAGGGAAAGAGATAAGCGAGGGCCCAAATAGAAATATGGAGAATTTGGATAAGACTAGAAACCCTAACCCACCGCTTCAAATTCCTATAGAAATGCAAAAAATCAAAGATGAAACAGACAAACTAAAACAATCAGGGATTTTCTTTAAATGGGGAGGCGGCAAGAGCAAGGCTGGAGAGATCGAAAACTATTGCTTTGAGAAATGGGGTGGCAGAATTCAAATTGGTGCCCTTGCAAATGACTACTTCTTAATTATCTTCCCGACACTAAAGGAAAAGTGGAAGGCCCTTAATAGTGAACCACATTACTAGAAAAGTATTGGCTTCTATTTGATTGACCAGTATCCGAATTTTAACCCCTGGGAGCATAGACTGCAGGAGGGACCAGTATGGATAAGAATATATGACATGCCGTCTAAATTTTGGGAATTGGGTTTAATGACAACAATGGGGAATAGTTTGGGAACTCTAAGATTTATCGATGAGATTTTAATTGACAGATGCAAGGGAGCTTACATCAGAATGTGCTTGGGGATTTCTATGCATCACAATCTTCCCTCAAGAATCGAGATCCCAACCAGCTTTAGGCAGTGCATCTTAAAGATCAAAAGAGAGGATCAAATGTCTCTTAGCCCCCTATGCAAATCAATTTCACATGGTCATCTGGAATGTAATGGGGTGGTGTGGGCTGATGGAGCAAACAAATTCACCCAAAAGCTTTACAAGGATGGAGTAGGAGAAGCTCATTCAGAGCAAAAAAATAAATCAAAGGTACTTAATTAGTAGGAGTATGACCCTATGGTGGAATGTCTGGAAATGGAGTGGCAATCAAGTGAGGGGGGCAATATAGTAGTTGGACGTTACCTGACTGTGGCAGAAATGAGTGGAGGGGAGGCATCTAGCTCTAATAAGGGATGTTTGGGTGAGGCCTTGGGAGTCATGGGAGGTGATATGTTGGATAAGAAGCAACAAAAGCATTGAGGGAGAAAAGTAACAAGCAGGATATAGATGAAGAGATGTGGAGGATAGAACAGGGCAAGGGGAAGAAGCAGGCATCTTAAGACCAGTTGACAGACAATGATTTGGACTCAAAATTGGAGTTGGCACATCATCCCAACCGAGGCTGGAATGCAGGAATAATGAATGATGTACCCTAAGGGCCCTTACTAATGCAATAGAGCCTAATACAACTTATGTTATGGAGGAGCCGGAAGAAGGTGATTCAGAATCTAGAGAAGAAATGGGTCCTGTGATAGATCAAATTGGCATCCTTGAGGAAAGGACAATTGAGCAGTCACAATCAAAACTAAAAAAATCGAACTTAGCATCCAACAAGAAGAGGGGTCCCAAATCCAATAAAGATAAATTAGAAATTGCAGCCAATGCCAAGGGTCAGAGAAAACTTAGAAACGGGAAGGAGATTGTCCTTCCCAAGGAAGCATGAGGATAATTGCATGGAATGTTAGGGGCTTAAATGCCCCTAGCAAATGGTGCTTAGTTAAGCACCATATCGACCAAAGCAAGGTAGAGGTAGTTTTGTTACAGGAAACTAAATGGGAAAGAACAAAAATCCAAAACAAAATGAGGAGTTGGAAACAATGGGAAGGAGTGTTTGTGGAGTCTATTGGGGCTTCAGGAGGATTAGGAGTGATATGGAATCCTTTATTACTGCAATGCACAATGGTATTGGAGAAACAAAACTGGATGTCGGTCAGATGTAGGATCCTCAGTCAAAATAGGTTTTTGCTACATGTAAATATATATGGACCAATACCAACCAATGCTAAAAGGGATCCGTGGCAGGAGATTGGGGCCTAGCTACAGATGCAGGACGGGATGTAAGTTATATTAGGTGGGGATTTCAACGCCACTTTGGATAGCTCTGAGAAGTAGGGGGGTCTCAAATTTTGTCTAGGATACAATTGAACTTCCAAGCTTTTGTGGAGGAGGGGGGGCTGAGGGAAGTTCAAATGAAGAATAGAAAGTATAGGTGGACTAATCGAAGAAAAGACTTCACCCACATAGCAGAAAAGCTGGACAGATTCTTCTTAGGTGGAAATTGGGGTCCAGTGGCAAACTCTTTTGAAGCAAGCATTCTACCCTTTTCTGGATCAGACCACTTCCCGGTTCAGCTATACATAAATCCCAAGGTGCCCAAAGGAGGCATCCCCTTCAAGTTCGAGCACATGTGGCTCAAGGACTCATCATTGAATGATCTGATGGAAACTTGGTGGAAGGAAGTGAGAGGGGGAAACCATACCTGCATGTATACACTTAGACAAAAACTAGTACATATAAAAAATAGACTGAAAGACTGGAATAAGGAGAAGTTTGGTAATATATTCAAGGAAAAAGATCGAATTGAAGGAGAAATTTCTAGGCTGAATGAAAAAGTGATTTAGAGGGCAATGGATGGGACTGATTATGAGCTGGAATCAAAACTCAAAGAAGAGCTGAAAGAGATCATGGCCAGGGAAGAGACCTTTTGGAGGCAGCAATCCAAGGAAATTTGGTTGAAGGAAGGGGACAAGAACACTAAATTCTTTCATAGAACGATAGTCACTAATAGGGTCAAGAAAAGTATCAACGAGATTGTAAAGGAGGATGGCTTGAGAATGGAATCGACAAAAGAGGTGAATCAAGTAGCAGTCCAGTATTTCCAAAAAATTCTCAACCGTGCTGCTGTGGACAATAGAAGGGAAAGGGAGAATTTTTTGGATCGGATTCCATCCTTGATCAATGGAGAAGACAACCTGAGGCTCTACGAGCTGAACAATCTTGAGGAAGTAAGGGCTGCTACATTTCAACTTGGAGCTGATAAAGCTCCTGGGCTTGATGGCTTCATGGCTAGATTCTTTCAAGCCTTTTGGGACATCAGTGGAAAGGATGTACATCGGGTTGTTGAGTAATCAAGGAAAAAGGCCATGGTGCTTGGGGCCTTCAACCACACTTTCATCCCACTTGTTCCCAAGAAGAAAAATCCTCAGAATTTTGGAGACTACAGACCAATTTCTCTCTGCAACACAATTTACAAAATAATAACAAAGATCATTGCTAATCAGCTCAAGAAGGTTCTCAAGAAAATTATCTCGGAGGAGCAAAGTGGTTTCTCCCTAGGTAGATCCATTTTTTAAGGCATTATTGTGGCACATGAAACTATACATACTGCAAGAAAGACTAGAGCTCCTGGTATGATCATCAAACTATATATTCTTAAGGTGTATGATTTGGTGGACCAACAATTCCTATTGGAGGTATTGAAGAAGTTTGGTTTTCAGCAGGAGTGGGTGGGTTGGGTTAGTGGTTGCATCAATTGACCCAAATTATCAGTATTAGTAAATGGATCAACACATGGTTTCTTTGAATCTTCAAGTGGAATCAGATAGGGGGATCTCCTCTCACCCTTTCTTTTCATCATTATGGATGAAGCACTCAGTAGAAGTATATCACATCTTAGGGCCAAAGGGAAGTGGAAGGGTATAGAAGTTGCCTCGAGAATAGACAAGTCGACTCACAACCAATTTACGAATGATACTTTATTATTTGGGGCTACTACTAGGGTGGAGACCAGGTGCATCAAGAAATTGTTGAATGAGTATGGGTTGGCCTCTGGTTAGAGCATGAACTGGCACAAATTTGAAGTCTTCTTCCTCAATGTTCAGCCGAGTCTTCAAAGCGAGTAAGCGAGAATTCTAGGACTGAAAATTTCCAACTTTCCTGGGAAGTTTCTAGGGATGCCTTTGTTTGCAGGGGTAAACAAAGTAAGTTATTGGGAATCATTACTGAACAACTGTAGGAAGAAGATGGGGGGCTAGAAGGGAAAATGGCTTACTTCGGCTGGTAGAGTCATGATGATAAAAGTTGTTCTCTCTACCATTCCAGTCTATTCAATGTCTTGCATGAAGGTACCTAAAGCAATTGAAGAAGGTTTGATTCAACTAATGAGGAGATTTTTTTGGAGTGGCTCAGATGACTCTCAGAAATTCCCATTATTGGCTTGGGACAAGATATGTAAACCACAAGGGGTGAAAGGGGCTGGGGTGAAACAGTTACATATAATGAACTTGGCAATGGGAGCGAAGCTTGTTTGGTATATTTATTACAAAGGAAAACAATGGTGGGTTAAGATTTTGAGAAAGAAATATCTTGACATAGATTATGTAGCTAGAATACTCATCATTAAGAATCCCCCGAGAGGCTCAGCAATCTGGAACTTTATTTTAGAGTGTAGAGAAATAGTCACCAAACACATCACATGGGAACTAAATAATGGTAGGAAACTAGTGTTCTGGGAGGACTCCTGGGAGGGACATCTAGCCCTTAAGTTTCTCCCACATTTGGAGGATATTCATAGAGAGACAACTCATGTTTGGGGAAAGGAAGTATGCAACTATGGATCATTCGCAGTAGAGAATGGTCAACCATGGTGGAAGTGGAAATCACTGATAGAGTTAAATGCCCCCCATGATCAAAAGGTGATTTTGGAAGACATATTGAAGTAAAAAACATGGACGGCTTCAGGAGAAATAGATAGGATTAGGTGGTGTGCATCAATGGATGGGGAATACAAAGTGAAGATTGGTTATAGGATAGGGGAAGCAAGTGTGGATGATAAAGACTGGCCGAAAAAACTTCTTTGGGGAAAATTTTGTCTACCCAAGGTCGGAGTCTTTTCATGGCTGGCAATTTAGAAAAATATTTTAACACAAGACCCCTTGGCCAGATTTGGGATTAGTGGCCCGGGGAGATGCCCTCTTTGCAAGAAACATGTTGAAGACGCAAACTACCTCCTATTGACCTATCCATATGTGAGATTTTCTTAAAACTTCATTCAATCTAAGTTCAATTTTTCTTGCCCCCTTCCTCAAGAGTTGGTGGAATGGTTTGTCAGCTGGCCGATCATCAAGAAACATGACTTCTTTGGATGTATTTGGCAAGTTTCCCCCTCAATTGTAATCTGGGAAATCTAGAAAGAAAGGAACCATAGAATTTTCAAGGATTTGGGAACAACAAGGGATTTGTTAGTCAAGAAGATTGAATCCACTATTGTAGAAGTGGTGAACTCTACAGTTAACTCCTCATATTTGAAACATAATGTCTTTACTAGTTGGGACAGTGAGTTGACCAAGAAGTTTGTAGGGTTGGTGGTTCCAAATCTTATGGGATCAAGGATATTAGAGTGAATGGTGAATCCTTGGAAGGGGGTCAAATGGACAGCCCCAAACCTAGGTTGGATCAAGATAAATTTTGATGGCGCTTCCGGGGGAAATCCAGGGCCGAGTGGGATTGGTTGTGTTGCACGGGATGAGCAGGGAACGATCATTGTTGAATGCAGGGAACACATTGGTGTTGCAACAAACAATACTACAAAAATTAGAGTGGCTTTGAGAGGTTTGGAGTTGGGTAAGGAGCTTGGGGTGAAGAAGATTCATCTAGAGGGATATTCCTTGATCATCGTAAATGCCATTTGTCAAAAATTTTCCCCCAATTGGAAGATTAATAGATCGTTGGCTGGTATTAGGACATTAATTGACTACTTGGAAGATTTTAAAATTAGTCACATATTTCAAGAAGGGAACTCACTGGCTGATGAGCTGTCAAAAAGAGCTCTACGTGGTGAATAAGGGGGTTGGCTGTAAGGTGGCATTGGACTACTCTGCTTATGTTGACTTCAACTTTCATGGTAATTGCTGGTAGTGGTTGTTCGCAGCCCTGGGGGATTGGTTGATTACAGTCTTGGAGGATTTCTCTTTTAGTGGTATGCCTAATTATTTTCAACTGGCAGTGAATGTAAGTAGTCATGGAGGTGTAGGCTGTGTGTTGGTATGTAACATTTAAACTATGTAATCTTTGATATTTTAATATAAATGGGTGATGGCCCTACCCAGCTTTTTATCTAGCAAAAAACAAAAATACCTATCATTTATATTAAACCAAGAAGTGGATATGCATTGAAATAGACAAGGCAATGAACTCATCGAACACTAGCACCAAGAATAATTAAAAATAATAATAATAATTTCCATGCTATAGACACTTTGTAGAACATGTTTTTACCAAGTTTTTCATCGAACCAAAAGAGGGAAGGAAGACTGTGAATGCCTTCATGGGAGAAGGATGAGTATTGGAGGGACAACCAAGGAAAAAATATCGACCAAGGAGGAAGAAGTTGGAGGAAAACAAAAGTATTAAGAAGCTTGGCACCCCCTGCAATCACTGCCCATGGCAGGGACTTTGAGCAACATGCCATGGAAAAACCCATCTCTCTTTCCTTATATCAACCTATAGAGGTCTCATTTTGGTGTGGAGAGATTTGGGAAAAGAGAAGCAAAGGTGGGGATGAAATTGGAAGAGTTGTTCAATGCAGGCTTCAGCTAGGGAATCCTCCATCTTCCTCAATAGCCACCATTACCTTCAAGAACTCTAGGTTCTTAATTTTATTTGGTTTAGTTAAAATCTAGATTTACCATGCCATTTTCAAAGATAAACTTAGATATAAGGGTTTAAAAATATATTTATTTGATTGTTGCAATAATGAAAATTATGGTTGTCCTCATGTTTGCTAAACCTCATTATTATGTTATCCTTTAAGCTTGGAAAAAAGGAAATAGTGTTAGTGGTAATAATGTTTGAGTGCGGTTACACTGGATGCTTGCAATAGATATCATTCTTTGCCTAAATGTATTAGGAATTTTGACCCAAGACATGGTTGGCTATTGAAAATACTTGGTTGGTGAATTTGATTTGATAATGCCATTGACTTAACAGTGCAACTTATTCTTTTATTTACCTTTACTCTTCCATTCCAAGCTCTAGTTTCTTCATCTATTTTCCATTAAGGTCCTACCATTTGTATAAATCCTCATTCAATATGATGGAACTTTGGTGCAACTTTTGTTCTTGGGTTGTTGAGGAGTCATCCATTTAATGAAAGACTACTCTAGTTTACTTATCTAAAAACACAATTTATTAGAGGACATCATGACATACATGATTATATTTCTCTTGCACAAAATCTGATTTCCTTATTTCCATAAATTTCAAAAGGTATTTATTGGGTTACTTCTTTTTTTTGTTCATTAATGGACTAGTTATTTTTTTGTTTAATCAGATTTAGGATTAGTAGATATATAAGAGCATGGAGTTTTAGAGATGAATTCTAAAGAATAGTAAAACATATTAGTTTGTGTAAATGGGGTCTTAGTTGGTCAAGTTGTAGAAGTTGTATGTTAGTACCTACTATTTTGATCAAAATAAAAGGAGTTAGGAATGGAGAACATAGTGCAGGCAATAGCTAGCATCAATCTTTCGTATCTTGGATAGGTGAAAGGGGGGGTAAATTAATGTAGAGGAGATAGTTACTACTATGGAAACTTGGCTTACCCCATACCCAACCTACTCTCTTGACTTCTCAGGCAACACTAAACTAGCTGGCTACAACCACAAAAAGAAAATAAATAAATAACAAAGGTGGTAGTAAATGCTTGAACTAATACCGGCATGATCTATTACCTTATCCATAAAAAAAATGTAGTGAGACTAATGGTGCATTATAGATAGTTTGCTTAAAAACCTATAGTTGGATATATAACCATATGATTCTTGGATAACTAGTATTGATCATCATCTTGATGAAGGCTCTCATTTGGTGGAAGAAAATATCTCACTTAGAAAATATTGAGGAAATCAAGGAACAATAAGTTAGTGAATGAACCAGTGATAAATGGGTTGCTCAATCCATCTCAACAATTGTAACTACAAAGCACTACCACCTATAATCTGCCATTGAGTTAAACTACTCTCACCCCAAGGAGTAAAGGAGGGATAGTTAGTAATGCTATGCTACTGCTCTTTAGGAAAATGGAGAATTGGGAATTGCACTCCTTTAATATTCTCACCTAAGCGCATACAAGATTGTGAATTTTCTCAATACTGTTAAGCACTAATCGGTGTTAAGGAAACCATCCTTAAATTCATGGCTAAATTCTGTCAGGATTTGTTGGCTACAAGGTTAGCCACTATCAATCTCACAACTAAATTTATGTTATGTACTATAGGATTCAAAACTTTCATATGTAAACATGTAGAAAAATCTACCATGATATGAGGAAACAGACCTCTGCAAGTCCATGACTTGAAGTATGTTGAAGGATTAAAGATAGGAAGAGTATCAAACCAAATTAATAAGAAACGTCTAGTTACCCTTGTCTCCAACTTAAAGGAGTCTATAAACATGCAACACCCTCTTAGGAGATAAGATTTTAATGCCATATATAGTTGTAACAAGATGGATACCTATCAAATCTGATTTTGGAACCTACTCTAGTCTAATGTTAAGCCTAAACCAAGGAATGGTGATAGCTCAAGATGGACAATAATCTAGGGGCTACATTATGCCCAAGATGGATGATAGTTTAGGAGCAGTACTATGCTCGAGATCGACAATAAACTAGGGGCCGTACTATGCTTGGGATGGACATTAGTCTAGAGGAAATACTAAGCTCAGGATAGATAGTGGTCTAGGGGTAGTACTAGCTCGAGATGGACAATAGTCTAGGGTCAGTACTAGCTTGAGATGGACAATAGTCTAGGGGCTATACTATGCCCAAGATGGACAATAGTCTAGAAGTAGTACTATGCTTGGATGGTCATTAGTCTAGGAGAAAAGCATGCCAATGTTGGATAACCTTTGGTGCTTATCCATCTAATGGTTAGTTGAAAAAGAGTTCTTAATAAGCTCTAGTACGTATCAACTATCTCATTGGGTAACCTTGTATCTGTTGTGGAAAGGTGTCTTGAATCTACCAATACTAGATCATGTGCTTGGAAAAGTGGTCATTAGGGGATAATCTACATATTGCTTATGGGCTTGAATGACATACTCTCTCTCTCTCTCTCTCACCACAGGCCACTCAATCCACTTGGAGGGGTGGATAGGGTTTGAATCCACATTGGTTGGGATCATTTTGCACCCCACCATGAACCAGATCATGCAAGGACATGGAGAAAACAAGAATCACATTCATGAAGGTACGTGCAAATTCAGATAGTAGCAATCCATGTTGATCAATGCAATGAGATTGTATTAGTAGGACTTGCAATTTGACATGAAATTTAAGTTATATGTTGATCTCACTTCTTGTTGTTTTTCATATATGTTAGCCAACCTATTTATGAGATCCTTCTTGCAGTTAAAAAAAAAATTGTGCAAAATTTCTCTTCTTTTCATTGGGTGGTTGTTACATTTATATAAAAGGAATTTTCAATAACAATAAGTATAATATAATATGATATTTCATATTGTCACTTTTAATGAAATAACTAATTAATAATCTAAGAAGAATAAAAGGATTGTGTAAAAATAGAGTCATATAATTTAAAAATAATACAAATGTAATATAATTAAGTTATTAAACAATATAATTAAAAAAAGAACTCCTTGAAAAAGATATATCTAGGACATGATTTATATTATTACAAACACATGATAATAAAATTGCAAAATGAGTTCGTACAAATTAATATATATCGATATTTTCTATATAGATTATGTAATAAGATAGATAAGCTAGTTAAAAAGTTTGAAATATATAATTAACTATTTATACATTATATTTATTATTTATATATGTTATACTTAAAATAAATCTAAAAATCTAAGTTTAAAAGAAAAAATACTTGTTTTTTTTTTTCAATTTAAAGTTAAGACTAGATAATAGGGTGTCTCATATTTTGATTCTATTTGCAAAACAAAGTTGCACTCTTCTTTTGACCTATATTTAATATTATCTTGAATCTTTATAAAACATACTTATGTACAAATGTAATATAATTAAGTTATTAAACAATATAATTAAAAAAAAGAACTCCTTGAAAAAGATATATCTAGGACATGATTTATATTATTACAAACACATGATTAATAAAATTGCAAAATGAGTTCGTACAAATTAATATATATCGATATTTTATATATAGATTATGTAATAAGATAGATAAGCTAGTTAAAAAGTTTGAAATATATAATTAAATATTTATACATTATATTTATTATTTATTTATGTTATACTTAAAAGAAATCTAAAAATCTAAGTTTAAAAGAAAAAACACTTGTTTTTTTTTCCAATTTAAAGTTAAGACTAGATAATAGGGTGTCTCATATTTTGATTCTATTTGCAAAACAAAGTTGCATTCTTCTTTTGACCTATATTTAAGATTATTTTGAATATTTATAAAACATACTTATGTGTACAATATTTATCTATAAACTCTATATTCAAAAGTTTAATATATCATAAAAAATTATCTATCTTTTATATTTATCACTTATCTATTACCATTATAAAATATTCTAGTACCATTAATAAATATTGCATCAAAATTAAAATCCTCATGAGTTATTTGTATTAATATATTTATAATGTTATTTTGAAAATTTTTAATGTCTTTTGAATTAAATTTTTATATATTTAATGAATATATGACCAAAAATCATATTAAACAGAGAAAACTAATTGTATGTAGATCATAATGACTTCCAAATAGAAATTGTTAGATTGGAAAGCATGAGAAGAGGATTCCACTAAGGCCACTCACAACACCAAACAATGAAAAACCAAAAAACCAACCCAATCATAATGACTTCCAAATAATAGTTGTTAGATTGGCAAGCATCAAAAGAGGATTCCACTAAGGCCACTCACAACACCAAACAATGACAAACCCATACAAACCAACCCACCAACCATAACTAGGTCTCCTAGAAACAATCTGACAACCTCTAATTTCCTTGGTCATTGTGAAGAAGCTTAAGAAGGTGTTGAGCCCTATCTTGGGTCAAGTTAGCCCAATCATTACATTTAAACTACACATTCCATCATAATCCTATTTAGCTGAAAAATCAACCACCTTATGGGTATGTGCAGGATCATCATGCAAAAAAAAGGCCCTTAAGTGGCAAAAAATTCAGAAAAATCGGTGTTAGGCAACTTGACGTAAATATTTGAATAAGTTATCTATATTATTTCAAAAATATGTAAGAATAAAATTTGTAGAAAACTGAATGTAGTTTCTAAAATACTAGGTTTATTCAAGAGGAACCATCTGTGTTAATTTTCAAGAAACAATAAGGAAGAAGGGACCACTTCCTAGATTTTCTCACCCTCAAGAATGAACAAACTCTATTTCCAAGCTTGACCTGAGAGGAAGAAGGAAGAGATAGCTCCAAGAGCTTGACAAGGCATATATAAAAAGAGGTAAGAGGATTATCCAAAGTGAACTTAGCTTCTATAGTCTCTTTGATCATACCTTTGATTTTAAGCCACACTTTTATGGACTTACTCTAGCATTGTTGAAAATTTAATGATTTTGTTCTAGCCAAATCTACATACAAGTAAAGGACCAATATCCCACATGGCCACAAGAAAGAAAGAAGATGTCGAAGGTCTTACCATACTATTCCAAAGCTCAACCAACAGAGTAGCATGGATGAATGGTCTATTACACACCTTCCACCATAAGCTCCAAATGTTCAAAGAAAAAGGGCATTGAAAAAAGGTGACTAGAGCACTCTTCATGACTATCATAGAGGAAGAAAATGGAGGGCCCTAAAGATCCTCTCTTTTTGATGTTCTCCCAATTGAGATATTTATTATGATTTAAGAGACACATGAAAAAGTGACACTTGGGCCAATCAAATTTGTTCAAAATTATTTGCCACCATAAAAACTCAATATACCCCACCCTTCACACTACCAAAACGTGATAACCAAGAGAAATTGAAAACACACCTTTCAGATCATGGCCCAAAGAAATAATATTTGAATCCTCTAGAGAACTATAAGGTCTTACAACTATAATAGAATCCAAATTTAAATTATGGTCCTCCTCTAATTCACCACCAAGATGACGTTGGGAATCTTTCTCCCATTGAATAAGAAATCTCCCCAACTAAATGTAATGCTTAAAATCAACAACTTTGGACCATCTAACATCTTGGAAAATATCAATTGAGATCTTGAAAATGAATAAAGGAAGATAATTTAATAGGGTATGATTATCCCAAGAGCCACCCTAGAATAAAGCTCTATTACCCTGATTAGCTATCCAAAAAAGTCCTTTGATAAGAAAGGAACCCCTTTTAAGAGTGTGCTCCAAATTATGGAACCCTTCCTAGTTAAATATATTCATGGAATATCATCATCATCCACCTCACCCAATTATTTAAAGTTTAAAATTCTTTCCCATGGTTTATATGCACTTTTAGCTATCTCTAATATAATTTGGTAGCTAGAGCTTGAAAATTGAGGTTTGACTGTCGCAAACCAAGACCACCAAATTTTTTAGGGCTATAAACTAGATTATAGCTAGTCAAACTCCATTTCTAATTTTCAATATTGCTTTCCCATAATAATTTTCTAGAAAGACCAACAAACTCCTTTAGAAAACACTTGGGAGCAAAAAAAAAAGGAATCTATAAATAGGTAGATGAAGTTCTCTAGTTTTTTGGTTACCTATGGTGGAAAAGAACCTCCAAATAGGGTTGGTTCCCTTGGTACTCACTTATCCTTAACCTATACTACTATTACTATTGATGAAAAGAGTTAGAAAGATGACATGAAATGAATCTAACTATGACGGTGATGCACCAAAATATTTGTTCAAACTTTTGATTGTTGTTTTCTTCACACAAGTAATAAAAAAATTAGTTGTTTATGCACAAAATTAGTGTTTGGAATATCTATGTATCAATATTTTATTGAAAGGTCTATGTTTATGTAGTTTTAGAAGGAATAAAATATGGTGTACTTCAAAACTAACATCTATTTGCACAGTGACACAAGCAATAACCTACACAAATATTCTTTTTATGTTTGAAAATGATAGAAATATGGCATTCATCCAAGGATTTGCATATGCAAATCACATAAAATGATATCAATTACATCACATACATAATAGGAACTAAACTTTTGAAGAACAAAAAAGATCAATTTTATTGATAAAAGGTGTTCTTTGCAGCAAAACAAGTCTAAAATATGTATCCTTTTCTTGAAAATGTGGTTTCTCAATATTGTGACTAAGAAAGAGTAGGAGTTACAATGTTGTGTTTTTTCCTTCAGAGATAAAAAACAACAAAGAACAAATTGAAAAAAAATCCTAACGGTCCTATATCTCATCCCAAGCATAGGAGAGCATATAAGAACTAAATTTGACTAAGTTATAATGATTAAAAATATGCAAACCTCATTTTCACAACCAAGAAATTCTTGTTTGACTTGGTACCTTCATGCTCCTTGAAATGTGCTCTAGCTAGTGATGAGGCCCCTAGATCCTTGGAAGGTTTTTGAACTACTCGGGCTAGATGATAGCAAATTTCCCTAAAAAAGATCCACCTACTTTCCTTGTCACCATCTTGACCTCCACTTAATAGATCCCTCCTACATGCTTGCATGATGTCCTTTTAAATCATAAAGATCACCAAACTTCTCATGATGTCTTCCAACTTCTTTGACTTTCTCTCCAAGTCCACAAGGTATGTCGAAAAAAATTGAATCAATCAAAAAGTCCCTTAGTCTAGGGCATAGGTTATTCTTTTTGGGGAAAATATTTAAAACTTGTTTTCATTTATGAGGATTTCACTATCTTCATACACTCTTTGTGACTGTCATGCATTGTATTAGCTAGATTAGCTATCACTCTAATGTTTTTCTTCCTTATCATTTTTTCATGCCTTCGATATTACCAATCGATGAGGCTTGATTATTATGACATCCTTCTTGTATAATCTTTTTCATAAATATGACTATCCTCTCTTCTATAATGCTCTTGAAGCTCTATCTTTGGTGTTACAAATGGCCCTATTCACCATTATCTCTACCTTTTGGACTATCCTTCATGGACTATCTTTAAAGTATCATCTTGGCTAGGTATGTGTACTACTAGTGTGGATGAATTTTGTTGAAACACTGTTGTGAATATCTTCTAGCCTATGAATGTCAACACAATAACATCCTCTTCACTTGCTCATTATCACATTTGCACTAATTCTTTCAAAACCAAAGCTCTAGAGTCACCAAGTATGTATGTTACACCTCTTGAACACTAAAAAATACTATTGTACATACTAGGAAATTAGTAAAATTGAGATTGTATTGAATGGAAAACTAATTTTCAATCCCACAAAGTGTGAAAAGAATCTTTATCATTGAAGTGCACACCCTTGCTAAGTGTAGAACTCAACTACCTTGTGAAACATGGGAAATTATCTAGATTATGGGTTACCTATGGTGGAAAAGAACCTCCAGAGGGGGTAGGCTCCCTTGGTACTCACTTATCCTAACCTATACTACTATTTCTATTGATGAAAAGAGTTAGAAAGATGGCATGAAATGAATCTAACTATGAGGATGATGCAACAAAATGTTTGTTCAAACTTCTAACTATTATTTTTTCTCACACAAGTAATTAATAAATTAGTTGTTTATGCACAACATTAGTGTTTGACATATCTATGTATCAACACTTTATTGAAAGTTCTATGTTTTTTCAATTTTAGAAGAAAAAAAATATGGTATTCTTCATGTAGTGTAGAAAAATGTATCCTCCTTACATTTTCTCACTTGTTTGGGCCCTCCTAGTTTAAATTGGACTTAAGATGCCTTAATTTAGTGTTGTTAAATGTGCCTCTTTACATTTTCACACTTATTTGGGTCCTCTTAATTAATTGAGCTTAATTATTCCTTAATTATCCCTTTAATTCATTTACAAACCTAATAAATTACATTTTCTGAAGAGGAAACTCGACAATAATTAATGCCTAAACATAACACTTTACATTGAGCAATGTGTGTTCTAGGAATAGGGACCTAGGACCCATTCACCCATGGGAAAATGGATCCTCCCTAGACATTTGGACATAAATTTTAAAAAAAATTTGTGGTATTTTAATTTTTTCAAATCCATAATTCAATGATGGCTTGTGATATTTGAATTTTGGGAAATTAAGGATGCATACCTATAACTATAAGGTTATTTCACTATGTTTCACCTAGATTTTCAAGATACTTCAAGAGCAATTTTACAAGAGAAAAGTTGATGATCAAGAGCATTCAAGATAAAATATAACAAATATTTATTGCAAAGATCAAGGTCTATTCATCATATAAAATTCTTCTTGCATCATGCATGTTTTTGGAGCTAACATTGTGATGTAGGTTTCAAGATCAATTTAAGCATCCAAAGCATCATTTCAATTATCAAGATCCACATCCAATTCAACCATCTCATGCAAGTTGTAGGTCACCTAAGATCTCCATTATCAAGGTTTCATTCAAAGGTTTTTTGAGTGGTAACATAGCTTTGTTCATTCTTCATTCTCTCTTTCATGCATTATTTCATTTCAAGGTTTGACCAAGGAAAACCCCCATTCACCCAAAAATAAAAAAAAAATCTCCCTTGTGTGTGTGATTGCAGATTTAGGTTAAAGAAGACTTGAAGACCTTTTGAAGAGAAATATTTACAAAGTTGTCAAAGTTGCAAATGTTTTCAAAGCTGTTGTCAAATCATAGAATCTAACCTACATATTTAATTTTCAATTTTTTGACACTAAAACTTGGACAAATCAAAAGCTACATATCTGCACAAAAAGCTTTCAAACTTGATTGTTGCAACCCCTATACTTAGACTCATTCACCCATGGGTGAATGCATCTCAAATCAACTTCCAAAAATCACTTTTGGTGAATAGTACACATGTTTCTGCCCTTCTCAAATCTGCAATCTATTTTCTATTTCTACTAATATTGAGTTTAATATTTCTATTTCAAGTGTTAGATTGAATTTTGGAATTGATTTTCTATTTTTAGTTTTTCTCCCCAAAGTGTTGTATGACCTTGACCCCCATCCTTCATTCATAAGGAAATCTAAAGATTCTCACTTTGACTTAATTCATCTAAGGGTTGTTAGTCAATTCATTTTGGAGATCTCATTTCCTAATGAAATAAAGGAAAATAGGTCTTTAATCACATCATATTTGATTCACTCCCCCAATCATAAACACCTACTTTTCTATGTTTCACTTCACAACTAACATTTTTTTGCATAGTGACACAAGCAATAACCTATACAAATATTCTTTTTCTATATGAAAATGATAGACATAAGACATTCATCCAAGGATTTGCATATGAAAATCACAAAAAATGATATCAATTACCTCACATACATAATAGGAACTAAACTTTTGAAGGCCAAAAAATGCTCAATTTTATTGATAAAAGGTGTTCTTTGTAGCAAAGCAATTCTAAAATATGTATCCTTTTCTTGAAAATTTGTTACAAAATTTGGTTTCTCAATACTATGAGTAAGAAAGAGTAGGAGTTACAATGTTGTTTTTTCTTCTTTCAAAGATCAAAAATAACAAAGAAAAAATTGAAAAAAAAAAAAGCCTAATGGTCCTATATCTCATCCCAAGCACAATATAGCATATAAGAACTAAATTTGACTAAATTACAAGGATTAAAAATATGCCAACCTCATTTGCACACCCAAAAAAATCTTACAATTTGACTTGGTACCTTAATGCTCATTGAAATGTTCTCCAGCTGGTGATGAGGCCCCTAGATCATTTGAAGGTGTTTGAAATGCTCTCAAATGATAGCAAATTCCCCTAAAAAAGATCCACCTACTTTCCTTGTCACTATCTTGACCTTTACTTTTTAATAGATCCCTCCTACATACTTGCATGATGTCCTTGTAAATCACAAAGATCAACAAAAATCTCATGATGGCTTCCAACTTCTTTGAATTTCTCTCAAAGTCCACAAGGTATGTGGAAAAAAATTAAAATAGTCAAGATTCAAAAAGTCCCTTAGTCCAAGGCATACATTATTCTTTTTAGGGAAAATATTTAGAACTTGTTTTCATTTATGAGGATTCCATTATCTTTGCACACTCTTTGTGACTAACATGCATTATATTAGCTAGATTAGCTATCACTCTAATGTTTATCTTCCCTGTCATTTTTCCATGCCTTAGAATATTACCAATTGGTGAGGCTTGATTGTCATGACATATTTATTGTATAATCTTTCCACAAATATGACTATACTCTCTTCTATAATTCTCTTGAAGCTCAAACTTTAGTGTTACAAATGCCCTATTCACCATTGTCTCTACCTTTTGGATTTTCCTTCATGGATTGTCTTTAAAGTATCATCTAGGCTAGGTATGTGTATTGTTAGTGTGGATGATTTTTTTTCAAACACTATTGTGAATATCTTCTAGTCTCTGACTGTCAATACAATCACATTCTCTTTCACTTGTTCATTGCCACTTTTGCACTATTTCTTTCAAAACCAAAGCTCTAGAGTTGTCAGGTATGTATGTTACACCTCTTGAAGGCTGAAAATATTGTTGTACATACTAGGACATTAGTATAATAGAGATTGTATTGAATTGAAAACTAATTTCCAATCCCACTGAGTGTGCCAAGCTTTTTTATCACTAAAGCACACACCCTTGTTGAGTGTAGAACTCAACTAGCTTGTGAAAAATGGAAACTTCTCTATAATATGGGTTACCTATGGTGGAAAACAATATGCAAAGAGGGTAGGTTCCTTTGGTACTCACTTATCCTAACCTATACTACTATTGCTATTGATGAAAAGAGTTAGAAAGATGGCATGAAATGAATCTAACTATGAAGATGATGCAACAAAATGTTTGTTCAGACTCCTAACTATTACTTTTCTTGCACAAGTAATCAATAGCTTAGTTGTTTATGCACAACATTAGTGTTTGACATATCTATGTATCAGTACTTTATTGAAACTTCTATGATTTTTTCAATTTTAGAAGGAAAAACATATGGTGTTCTTCATGTAGTGTAGAATAATGTATCCCCCTTACATTTTATCACTTGTTTGGGCCCTCCTAGTTTAAATTGGACTAAATGATGCCTTAATTTAGTGTTGTTAAATGTGCCTCTTTACATTTTCACACTTATTTGTGTTGAAAAATTAGTTTTTTCTTAGCTTAATACTTTGTAAAACTTTAATATTGCTGATCTAAATAATCTTTTCCTTTTGTTAAATATTCTTTGTGGGTGATTATCTTGATTAATCCATTTTACTATTGTAGAATGTAGATAGAAGTTGATAGAAGAACTAGACAAGATATTAGAAAGATTACACACGTACCATGGATAAACCCTTTCAGGAAAAAAGTCCACCAAGAATTATTCTATTATTCAATATCTGAAATACAATAGCTCCAATTCTTGCTTGAGAATGCTTCTTCTACCTTCACCAATCTTCTTCACAACCTGCAATAAAACTATATAATAACTCTATTCAACTTGCTTGAGATAAATAGGCTTTGATTTACTTTGTAAAATCCAACATGAGTTACAATTGCAATGCTCAAGCCCTATCCCTAAAAGGTACACCATATCTCATGTAAATAGGGTTATCCCATGAAGAACAATGTCAAATGGTCATATTTATGCTTTTGGGCATCCCAAACTAAAGTGGCAACTGAACCTCTATTCTGTAAATATCTTATTTCTTTATTCCTCAAAGTAGGCGACCATAAGAAGTCCTACTTAATTGAGTCTTCAAAAATATCTCAACATGCATAAGAGGTAATTCCAAGAAAGCATCTTGGGTGCCCAAGTTGGCTCCAAGTGATTTCTTGTTAACTAAAACATTACTCAACACCATTCATGCAAGAATGGTCTTCTCTTGTTAACTAGAGGTAGTTCCTATTATTTGTCATGCAACTCAAGTTATTAGCCATGCATTCCAAGTTAACTAAAGTCAACTAGCATACAACTAAAATTAACTAAAGATAATTTAACCATTATTAAACCGAACTGAACTAAACTAAATTGAACTGAATTGAACTAAACTAAACTAAACTAAACTAAACTAAACTAAACTAAATTGATTCTAAACTTAACTCATTTGAACTGAATTGAACTAAACTTCATGCATGCAAACATCAAACCCTAACTCCTAGGATCTTTACATGCATTCAGAAGTGTTATCTCCTGCTCTAAATAGTTAACTGAATTCAAGGTGAGTTTCACCTTATCATGTGTGCACCCACATGTTCCTATTATTTAGGAATAACTAAAAATTTAAAATTCATGATTTATTTCATCAAATACTAATCTCATCCTAATCTTAGTGTTGTTGAGCACATTCCAAGAACTTAGGAGATATATGAAATAATTAATGTTTAGGATTTGTAATTAAATGGCATCCTATTTCCAACATTCTCCCACTTGACATTATACATTTCAATTATTCTAAATAAGGAATAATAAAACACGTACAAGACTCAAGGCCAATGGCCTTCTTGCACCAACTAATCAAACCATGCTAACTTCAAATGCAACCTGCATAATCATGAAGCTTCCAAGCAAATGATTAAAACCAAGAGAAATTATATGTATGGTTTCATAAGATAATCTATAACATTAACATAAAAGAGGGGAAAAATTTATTAAAACACAAGAAAATTACAGAGCAAAGTCATTACAAAGCCTTATCCAGCTCCACCAAATGGTCCAACTGTTGAGACAAATCAGGGGGTAATTAACCCCGATCAACCAAATTCCAATCATGAAAATGATCAGAAGCCCATTTAGCCAAATAATCAGCAACACCATTCCACTCCCTAGGAATATGAGTGAAATTAACAAACTCAAGAGAAACACAAAGATTGAGAATTTGTTCAATAATCAAAGCCAGGTGCCAACTGACATCATCTAACCTCCGCCTGTTCAGCAAGTTCACCACAACCTAGGAGTCAGATTCACACATAATCATGTGCCACCCCAACTGGCTGCCACGCTCCACTGCCAGTAAAATTGCCTGAGCCTCCATAAGATTATTAGTATGAAGACCCTTATAAATAGAGAAAATGAATTGAACATCCCCAAAACTATCCCGACCAACACCACCAATACCAGCATGACCAGGGTTTCCACGAGAAGAGCCATCCGTGTTAATTTTCAGGGTGCCTTGAGGAGGAGGAGACCATCTTCCCTCCCTATTCACCTTCGATGTTGGATGCCTACACCTGTTGCGCATAAGCTGCCAATGCGAAGGAGGAAGATGAAGGCGGTTGAAACAACCAACATCAAAAGGAGCAATCGGAATAGTCAGATCACACTTAGCCGCAATTGTTTCTCCCACAAAATGCAAAATTTTCCACCACAAGTGAGGGGCTCCCATCAGCACATCCTGAAAAATCCATTGATTCCTCTCCAACCAAAGATTCCAAATAATGAGGGAAGGGCCAATCGCCCAAGCAGCTTGAAGAAAGGAAGTAGAAACAGGGGCCCTACTCCCCCAATCCACAAACTCAACCAAAGAGGAAACATGCGTACAGGGCACATTCCACACCTGCCACCAACAATGCCAAATCTCCCAAGCATAGGAACATTGGAAGAAGAGATGAGAAGCACACTCCTCAGCCTCACGACACAACACACAAGAAGAGGGACCCTGGAAACCCCGCTTGTATAAATTATCCCAAATAAGACACCGGTTTTGAACCACCAGCCACATGAAGAAATTGCACTTGGGCAAGGAGAACTTATACCAAACATACTTTGTCCAAGGGACCTCAATAGCCCCAAACAACTACCGACCCAAATGCTTATAGATAGAAGACACAGAGTATTTCCTAGACTTATCAAAGCCATCCCAAGCTAAAATATCAGGTCCCCTCAACGAATTACAAGCCCAAGAAGCCAAAAGTTGAGCAAGCTCCCGCCTATCCCCCTCCAAGCCCCCAGGAGGCCACTCAGAAGGGTGCTTCTAGCGAAAAGAGACAACAAAGCCACAATGCTTAGCAATCTTGTAGTGCTCTATAGTGTCCCAACTAGCAGCAGTAAAAACATCACAGAGGGATTGAAGATGAGGAAAAGCAGAAAGAATAGGTGGGTGACCATCCCAAGAATCCCACCAAAATAGAGCCTAAGATCTTGAGTGACAGATCCAAAAAAGTGCCCGCTTAATTAACTGAGCTCCCACTTTCAGAGTAGACCAAATCATAGAACCACTCCCCTCTAGAGGATAGTGAGGAACCTCATAAGAAGCAACACCATGAAGATACTTATAGTTAAGAACACAGGCCCACAACTGGTGTTGATTAGTACACCAATGCCAGTGAAGCTTCGCCGCAAGAACTTGCCCATTCAAAATAGAAGAGCATAAACTGAGACCACCCTCTTGCTTTGGTCTACACACAGAATCCCATTTAATAAGGCTCCACTTAGAAGTCATCAAGTTACCACTCCAAAGGAATTTCTGAGAGAGAGCATCAAATTCCTGAAGGAAATACATAGGGGCTGATTGGACAAAACACCTGTAGATGGGAAGGGCCTAGATAACAGACTAAAGGAGGGTAACTCTAGCAGTAGTAGACAACCACCGATGAGTCCAATGTGTTATCTTCTTCCGCAACTTATCAAGCAACATCTACCAAGAAGATCTAGGTTGACGCCCAATGGCAAGAGGAATCCCCATATAGACAAAGGGGAGAGATCCAATTTGAAACCTCAAAATAGTAGCAATCCTCCTCTAGATGGCCAAAGGAGTATTAAAGAAAAAAATAGAAGACTTCTGCTCATTAACTTTCTAACCCGAAGCAGCAAGGTAGATGTCCAAAGCTTTCCTAAAGGAATCAGCTTCACGAAGATGAGCTAGCCCCATAAAAGAGGTGTCATCCACAAACTGGAGGTGAGAAAGAGTAGGCAGACCCATCCCCCATTGCCAACCATGAATCTCACCCTGAGAGACCCGAGATTTAAGAAAGCACCCAAGCCCTTCAGCCATAAGAATAAAGAGAAAGGGAGAAAGTGGATCCCCCTAACGAAGACCCCTGGAGGCACCAAAAAGCTCAGAAGGTTCCCCATTCACAATAATTGAGAAGGAAGAGGAGGTCACACAACTCATAGTCCAACTGACCCAGTCAGAAGAAAACCTAAAGGCCAACAAAATCTTCTACAGGAAACTCCATTTAACTCTATCATAAGCTTTAGCCATATCCAGCTTGATGAACATAGATCTTTCCTTAGAGATCACCATGGAATGAATGACCTCCAAGGTGATCACCACCCCATCCAGAATCTGATGACCAGCTAGAAAACCTCCTTGTTCCTCTGAGATAACAACAGGAAAGAAAGATTTAAGCTGCTCTGCAATTAGCTTCGTAATAATATTATACACCACATTATAGAGCGCAATAGGTCGAAAGAATATAAACCTATCTGTACCCTCCTTCTTAGGAATGAGGATAAGAAAAGTAGCATTCAAGGCCCGAAGCATCTGCTTGTTATGAAAAGATTCTCGGACAACCTCCACTAGATCCAACTTCATAATTTCCCAAAACTCTTGGAAAAATTCAATAGGGAACCCATCAGGGCCAGGAGCTTTCCCCTTATTCATCCCAAAAATAACCTCCTCCACTTCAAACAAAGTAATCAGGTGCATAAGAGAAGCATTCAACTCATTAGAGACCAAAGAAGGAATACAAGAAAGAATCATATTATCCTCAACATCAGAAGGAGGAGAATCCTCAGTAAACAGAGAGGAGTAGAATTGGCGAGCTTCTCTAGATAAAGCCTGTTGTGAGGATAAAACTAAGCCATCAGAATTAACAAGAGAAGAAATATAACACTTATTCTGACGGGCCTACACAGAATGATGGAAGAAGGCAGTATTCCTAACACCCTCTCGAAGCCAGTCAACCCGAGCCTTCTGTTTCCAGAATATCTCCTCACAAAGTTCCCACTCCACCATTTTAAGAGCCTAGGACTCAGCATACCCAAGAGCCTCTGAAAATCCCAAATCCCTATTCTGGCAAGTAACAACAGCAAGACGCTCCTGAGCTTCCCTTTTCTTGGCCCAGAAATTTCCAAAACAAAGCCAATTCCAACGCTTAAGATGATACTTGACACTTTGCAGCTTCTTAACAAAAGATTACATAGCAGAGCCATAGGCCGGGGCACCATCCATCCACCACTGCTCAATAAGATTATACAAAGAAGAATCACAGAGCCACATAAGCTAAAATTTGAAAGGAGGATTCTTTAGAATAGGAAAAGGAGAAGCTGAAAACTTAACTGGCCAATGATCAGATCCACACCAGTCAAGAATCTCAGAGTTGATAACCAGACTGCCCCCAACCCAAAAACAAGAAACAAGAAACCTATCCAACCGCTCAGAAATCGCCTCTAGCCCACTCCTATTATTCCAAGTAAATAAGTCATTAGCAGGTTTAACATCAACAAGAGCAAGAGAGTCCACATTGGCCCAGAACAAATCAGAAGCAGGACCCAGTCTCGGCATCCCCCCTCTTTTCTCCTCCAGACACAAAACAGCATTGAAATCACCAGCTAGGATCCAAGGTAAGTAAGGAGCACAGGACCTAACATATGTAATATGGGCCCAAAGCTGGCCTTTACCCCGAAAGTCAGCTGGAGCATAAACATTACTAACCAAAATAGTCTCACCAGAGTCCAAAACCGAAGCCACCATCGAGATAGAGGAATAGCTAGAAATCCACCAGCGAGGAACAACCTTACGAGGATCCCAAAAAAGAGCCAAACCTCTAGAGCTACCCTTAGAACCAATACATTGACACTCACCAGAGAACCAAATATGAGGAGCATACTGAAGCATGAAGTCCACCTGAAGCATGGTCTCCTGAACACAAAAAATATCTAGAGAATGAGCCCCAATCAAATTTTGAATAGCTTTCTGACAAGAGGCGCTATTCAACCCCCTTGCATTCCATGAAAGAATAATCATGAGGAAGGTTGAGAAAAGTGGGTACCAATGGTCTTAACAGACCCAGACTCAACCAACAAATCCCCAATAGATTTAATCTTATCTGCATCCTTTTTACGACCAACTTTAGAGGAGTGCTCAAAATGCCCCTTCTTGAGAGGGCGTTGTAGCACCCCTAGATAAGAGACCCCCTAACCTTTACCAGAGGACAGAGCCTCCTTAGCTAAATCAGCTAAAATGATATCATCCTGTAGGCCAGCAACACCATCTGAAAGCCTAGAATTCTCCTTTTCTGAAGGAAGAGAAGTGTTCTCAACAACAACTTCCTGCTCCAGCCTTGTATCCATACTGATAGCCCCAGGTACCATCTCAACAGGAATCCCTTCCTCCAAGGCCTGATTATCCAAGACCTCAAAACAATTAAACTCTTGATCAGATTGTTTGTCCTTAAAGGGCCACTTTTGACCTCTCCCCTTAGCTTTTGGCTTGATAGGAGTGAAACCATCCTTATCATGCCCCCCTTCAGCCTCAGACACCTTGCTTTTATCTCCCTTATCCACTGAAGGAGGAGGAGAAGAAGCCCTAGCCGATTTGGAGATCTGAGGGCATTGACGATGAAGGTGTCCATATTCATGACAAAATCGACATCGAAAGGGGAGGGACTCATAATCTATCTATTGAATCCATGAAGCCGAGCCAATACAAATTTCCAAAGAATATGGCAAAGGATTGTTTAGGTCAATTTCAACACAGATGCGAGCAAAAGAAAATACCTTCTTAACTAGAGTAGTCTGAGCAATGGCAACTGGCTTCCCTAGTAGAGTAGCAATTCATTGCAAAATGTCTTCTCTCTAGAATTCCAAGGGCAACCAAGGTAGGCGGACCCACACCGGAACCCGAGAGGGTAGATCCTCAGCAGCATTGAAATCCCCATGCCAGGGTTTCATGAACAAACCCACCTGATTGAAAAAATATGGGCCTCCCTCAAAAACCTAATTCTGATCCGAAATACAAGAAAAATCAACCAAGAAAAAGCTGTTCCCAGCCACCAAAATATCAAAATCACCCTCAACCTACCAGGTACAACGCATCCAAGACTCCAAAGCTGAGAGGGAAACACGGATTCCCAAAAACTTGCAAATCAAAACATGTTGAGTCCAATAAGAGAAGTCCTCATGCATCGATTCTGGAGAAATAACTAGAACCGAGCGATCCTGACTCCTCGGTAGACAACCATTCACTTTCTTGAGCTTAGAGCTCTCACCCACAAAAGAGGAATCCATGCCTTGCGCATGCACATCCGCAGCATTTCCCAGAGACGCCTTCGCACCTGCAACCACCAAGCTCTTGAGAGCCCCAGCCATACCACCACACCCAACCCCCTTCACAGCCAAGCAAAGAGAAAACCCCACACCACACAACCAAAACCCACACCAACCAACACTGGTGCCAACCACTACACCCCATGCAGTAGAGCCCCCACCAACCTCCTCACACACCAGCCACCCCCCTCCATGTAGCAAACCCTACACCCTACGTACCGCACACCAAACACACAAAGAACCGGAAACAAAGAGATAGGAATGGCACCCGAACACCAAAGAAACCCTCCCCGCAAGCCCAGAACACCCCCCATAGACACAAGCAAGCAACAGGAGGTGAGAACAAATACATGCAACCTCACAGGCCACAGCCTACAAGTCGCACGCACCAACCACCAGCGCTCGCACTCATTATTTCCTCCATCCACACCCCCTAAATTTTTTTTTAAATCTTCAAGGATCCTTAAAGCCAAAATTAGATCTCCCAAGTGACCTCAGAGGCTACCATATATTCAACTTCTGCAGAGGAGGGAGCTGGGAGTGGTTGTTTTTAAAATTTCCAAGAAATAACAATAGATCCAAGATGCATTATGTTGGAAGCAGATAATCTATAACATTAATTAAAGTGTTAAATTTCTCAATTAATACCTTCCCATTATCAACCAAAACAATACCTTTCCCAAGTCTCTGTATCCAAACCACCTCTTTCGAGGCATGCTAAACCACTGAATGTGTTGAATTCACTTTCAACCAAGGTGTAGGCTCATCGATCTTTTATGTTGAATTTTTTTTCTTACAAGTAACCATTCCAACAAATGTCTCTTACCATAAGATAAATCCAACCTCACCTATTTCTCCAAGTATCCATGAGGACCTATAACCAACCAATCCATTCCAAAATCCAAATACAACATTTTTTTGAATTAATCAAGCAAATGATTAATGTACCCAATACTTTAAGAGAACTACACAAGATCAATTTCAAAGCTCCAACCTTGAACATAAACATAACATCCATGATCTAACCGTCTCCTCCTAGGAGATCACATGCACCATAACACATATATACATCCTAGTCTCAAGAGAACATGTAATATGCCAAAACTCTAATCTAGAATCAAGAGTAAACCATGACATAATAGCAACCACTCTAAACCAAGAACAAACCATATCCCCAATCACATGAAGATAACCTTACCAATGATTCATCCAAGTCATTGCCAACCACTCCCATTGAATTGTGGTACCGAGTTACTCATGGCATCATGACTACCATCCTCTCCATGAAGATTAATTTGAAACATGAAGCAAAGAGTTATCACAAAAAATATTAGCTAAAATAACCAATGAATCATTACAATCAACTGAGGACTCCTCTGTAGAAGAATCAAAACTTTCTTTCTTGTTTTTACAATCCTTCTTCACATGTCCCAGTTTCCCACAATTCCAACACTTTACCTTACTTTGTCCTTCAGACTTACCCTTCCCTTCTTGATTCCCCTTAGGATCCTTTTTCTTAGGCCTACCTTTTACAAACAAGGCATCTTTGATTTCCTCCTTAGACTTCCTCCTCATTTCCTCTAATAGGAGAGTAGGAATAATATTGTCCATCTTTGGATCTACACCATTACCACTAATTGCAACAATTAGATTTTCCCAAGAATCTGGTAAAGAAAAAGTAATAAAATACAGTTATCCTCATCCTCTAGCTTTACATATATAGATGCTAACTAAATGAGAATTAAATTGAAAGCATTTGAATGTTGTGCAACAAATTCACCATCTTTCATTTTCAATGAATACAACTTCCTTTTCAAATACAACTTATTGGTGAGACTCTTAGTTTGATAAATATCCCCTATTCTCTTCCATAATTTATATGTAGTGGTTTCATCAGAAACATTTAAGAGAGCAACATCAACAAGACATAAGGGTATGTGTAGGATCATCATGGAAAAAACAGGCCCTTAAGTGGCAAAAAAATTAGAAAAATTAAAATTAGGAAACTTGATGTAAAAAATTGAATAAGTTATCTATATTATTTCAAAAATATGTAAGAATAGAATTTGTAGTGAATTCAATGTAGTTTCTAAACTACTAGGTTTGTTTAAAAATAAAAAATCTATTTGGTGAAAATTTGAAATTTCAATGCAGTAGTACTTAAATTTCAGGGAAAAAATAAGTAGGTGTTCGTTTGACCACCCTAATCACAATAAAATGATAATATTTTTTATAAGATTTTAGATATAAGTAGAGGATTCATGTTGCGATGTGATGCATATTTTTTTGTAATTTTTTTCCAAGTAAATAATTAAATGAATTTTTTATTACAACTTTTAAAAAATATAAAAATCTCCTATGTCCTGACCACCTTAAAACTTGGTCAAAACTTCATGAAATTCAAATTTTCTTTTTTTAATCCTATAGTATGCGAAGCATAGAATGTGACACATGTTTTGGATTCAAAAAATGTGATACTGTTTGAAAGCTATAGATGTTTTTCAATCAATCTATCAATTAGGAATTTAGTCATAATTTGAATAGAAAATGAATAATAATTACTTATTCAATTCAAACTAAAGCATAATTTATATTGGTGGAAATCTGAGAATCTCCTTTAAAACCCTTTCATTTCATCAATTTTTAAAAAGTCGTTAGCCACATACCTATCATATTGCCACTTTTTGACCCATCATGATCCTGCACATACCCATAACCTAATTGATCCTCTTTCCTTCCTATCTAAATTATCCCAATCCTCATCTAAAATAGTTGTAGGTGTCTTTTTCTCATTATTAACTGCTAACCACTGATCTCTTTCTTCAAGAAGATCTTCCACTTTTAATTTCCACATTTCATAGTTAGAACCATTGAACCTTTCAATATCTAACCTTGAATTCATTGTAACAAAACTTAATTCCAAAACAAACAAATAAAAATAATAATAAAAGCTCCCACTAAGCCAAAAAACCTCCAATCTTTTAAGAGAAAGGCATCCCAATACTCTACCCAACCTTAGCTTTGATACCAAATGTTGAAAAGTGAGGTGTTTTCTTAAGTTAATACTCTGTAAAACTTTAATATTGCTGATCTAAATAAGCTTTTCCTTTTGTTAAATATTCTTTGTGGGTGATTATCTTGATTAATCCATTTTATTGTTGTAGAATGTAGATAGAAGTTGATAGAAGAACTAGACAGGATATTAGAAATATTACACAAGATGTATTGTGGAGAAACCCTTTCGGGAAAAAAATCCACCAAGAATTATTCTATTATTCAATATCTGAAAAAGAATAGCTCCAATTATTGCTCGAGAATGCTTCTTCTGCCTTCACCAATCTTCTTCACAACTTTCGATAAAACTATAGTAACTCTATTCAACTTGCTTGAGAAAAATAGGCTTTGATTTACTTTGTAAACTCCAACATGAGTTACAATTACAATGCTCAAGCTCTATCCCTAAAAGGTATTCCATATCTCATGCAAATAGGGTTATCCCATGAAGAACAATGTCAAATGGTCATCTTCATGCTTTTGGGTGTCCCAAACTAAAGTGGCAACTGAACCTCTATTCTATAAATATCTTCTTTCTTTATTCCTCAAAGTAGGCACCCATTAGAGGTCCTACTTAATTGAGTCTAAAAAAAAACCTCAGCATGCATAAGAGGTAATTCCAAGAAAGAATATTGGGTGCCCAAGTTGGCTCCAAGTGATTTCATGTTAACTGAAACATTACTCAACACCATTCATGCAAGAATGGTCTTCTCTTGTTAACTAGAGGTAGTCCATTTTATCTGTCATGCAACTCAAGTTATTAGCCATGCATTCCAAGTTAACTAAAGTCAACTAGCATACAACTAAAACTAACTAAAGACAACCGAACCATAACCGAACCATAATTGAACTAAACTAAACTAAACTAAACTGAATTGAACTAAACTAAACTAAACTAAAATGATTCTGAACTTAACTCATTTGCATTGAACTAAATTTAACTTCATGCATGCAAACATCAAACCCTAACTCCTAGGATCTTTACATGCATTCAAAAGTGTTATCTCTTACTCTAAATAGTTAACTGAACTCAAGGTGAGTGTCACCTTACCATGTGTGCACCCACATGTTCCTATTACTTAGGAATAACTACAAATGTCAAATTCATGATTTATTTCATCAAATATTAATCTCATCCTAATCTTAGTGTTGTTGAACACATTCCAAGAACTTAAGAGATACATGAAATAATTAATGTTTAGGATTTGCAATTAAATGGCATCCTATTTCCAACAATTTGGGACCCCTTAATTAATTGATCTTAATTACTTCTTAATTATCCCTTTAATTCATTTACAAACCTAATAGATTACATTTTTCAAAGAGGAAACTGGACAATAATTAATGCCTAAAAATAACACTTTACATTTAGCAATGTGTGTTCGAGGAATAGGGACTTGGTACCCATTCTTCCATGGTTGAATGGGTCCTCCCTTGAACTTTGGACCTAAATTAAATTATGTTTTTGGTAGTATTTTAATGTTTTCAAACCCACAATTAAATGACGGCTTGTGATATTTGAATTTTAGGAAATTAAGGATAGATACTATAAATACAAGGTTATTTCACTAAGTTTTGCCCATATTTTCAAGATACTTTGAGAGCAATCTAAAAATAGAAAATTTGATGATAAAGAGCATTCAAGATTAGATATAACAAAGATTTATTGGAGTAATCAAGATCAATTCATCATGTCAAATTCTTCTTGCATCATGCATGTTTTTGGAGCTAACATTGTGAAGTAGGTTTCAAGATCAATTTAAGCATTCAAAGCATCATTTTAATTGTCAAGATCCACATCCAATTTAGCCATCTCATGTGAGTTGTAGGTCTCCTAAGATCTCCATTATCAAGGTTTCATTCAAGGGTTTTTTGAGTGATAACATAGCTTTGTTCATTCTTCATTCCCTCTTTCATGCATTTTTTCATTTCAAATTTTGATTACCAAAATGAGGTTTGACCAAGGCAGACTCCCATTCACCCAAAAATTTAAAAAAAAATCTCTTTTTTTTGTGATTGCAGATTTAGGTTGAAGAAGACTTGAAGACCTTTTGAAGAGCAAGATTTACAAAGTTTTCAAAGTTGTAAAACTTATTGAAGTTGTTTTCAAATCACCAAATCTAACCTACATATTTGATTTTTGACCTTTTGACACTGAAACATGGACAAATCAAAAGCTACAGATCTGCACCAGAAGCTTTTGAAAGATTGTTGAAACCCCTATACTTGGACCCATTTTCTCATGGGTGAATGTGTCTCAAATCAACTTCCAAAAAGCACTTTTGGTGACTGGTATACATGTTTCCACCCTTCTCAAATTTGCAATTTATTTTTTGTTCTATGAATATTGAGTTTAATATTGCTATTTCAAGTGTTATATTGAATTTTGGAGTTGATTTTCTATTTTTTATTTTTTCTCCCCAAAGTGTTGTTTGACGTTGATCCCCATCCTTCAGCTATACGAAAATATAAAGATTATCACTTTGATTTAATTCACCTAAGGTTTGTTAGTCAATTCCTTGTGGGGATCTCATTTCCTAATGAAATAAAGGAAAATAGGTCTCTAATCATATCATATTTGATTCACTCCCCCAATCATAAACACCTATTTTTCTATGTTTCACTTCACAACTAACATTTGTTTGCATAGTGACACAAGCAATAACCTACACAAATATTCTTTTTTATGTTTTAAAATGCTTGAAATAAGACATTCATCCAAGGATTTGCATATGAAAATCATAGAAATTGATATCAATTACCTCACATACATAATAGGAACTAAACTTTTGAAGGCCAAAAAATGCTCAATTTTATTGATAAAAGGTGTTCTTTACAACAAAACAAGTCTAAAATATGTATTTGATTCTTGAAAATGTGTTACAAAATGTGGTTTCTCAATACTGTGAAAAAGAAAGAGTAGGTGTTACAATGTTGTATTTTTTCTTTCAGAGATAAAAAACAACAAAGAAAATATTGAAAAAAAATCCCTAATGGTCCTATATCTCATCCCAAGCATAGGAGAGCATATAAGAACTAAATTTGACCAAGGTACAAGGCTCAAAAATATGCCAAACTCAATTGCACACCCAATAAATCCTTGTTTGAATTGGCACCTTCATGCTCCTTGAAATGTGCTACAGTTAGTGATGAGGCCCCTAGATCCTTGGAAGGTGTTTGAACTGCTCCTAGATGATAGAAAATTTCCCTAAAAAAGATCCATCTATTTTCCTTGTCATCATCTTGTCCTTCACTTTTTATGTTCCCTCCTACATACTAGCATGATGTCCTTGTAAATCATAAATATCACCAAACTTCTCATGATGTCTTCCAACTTCTTTGACTTTCTATCAAAGTCCACAAGGTATGTTGAAAAAAATTCAAACAATCAAAATTTAGAAGGCCCTTAGTCCAGGGCATAGTTTATTATTTTTAGTGTATATATTTAGAACTTGTTTTCATTTATGAAAATTCCATTATCTTCATACACTCTTTGTGACTATCATGCATTGTATTAGCTAGATTAGCTATAACTCTAATCTTTTTCTTCCCTATCATTTTGTCATGCCTTAGAATATTACCAATCAGTGAGGCTTTATTGTCGTGACATATTTCTTGTATAATATTTCAACAAATATGATTGTCCTCTCTTCTATAATTCTCTTGAAGCTTTATCTTTAGTGCTACAAATGGTACTATTCACCATTCTCTCTACCATTTGGATTGTCCTTCATGGACCATCTTTAAAGTATCATCTTGGATAGGTATTTATATTGTTAGTGTGGATAAATTTTCTTGAAACACTATTGTGAATATCTTCTAGCCTATGACTGTCAAAACAATCACATCCTCTTTCACATTCTCATTGTCACTTTTGCACTGATTCTTTCAAAGCTAGAGCTCTAGATTCACTAGGTATGTGTCTTACGCCTCTTGAAGGTTGTGAATTCTTTTGTACATACTAGAACATCAGTATAATAAAGATTTATTGAATTGAAAGCTAATTTCCAATCCCATCGAGTGTCCCAAGAACTTTTATCACTAAAGCATACAACCTTGCTAAGTGTAGAAATCAACTACCTTGTGAAACATGGGAACTTCTCTAGATTATGGGTTACCTATGGTGGAAAAGAACCTCTAGAGATTTTAGGTTCCCTTGGTACTCACTTATCCTAACCTATACTACTACTGCTATTGATCAAAAGAGTTAGAAAGATGGCATGAAATGATTCTATCTATAAGGATGATGCAACTAAATGTTTGTTCAAACTTTTGACTATTATTTTTCTCACACAAGTAATCAATAACTTATTTTTTTATGTGCAACATTAGTGTTTGACATATCTATGTATCGGTACCTTATTGAAAGTTCTATGTTTTTCTATTTTAGAAGGAAAAAAATATGGTGTTCTTCATGTAGTGTAGAAAAATCTATCCCCCTTACATTTTCTCACTTGTTTAGGTTCTCCTAGTTTAAATTAGACTTAATGATGCCTTAATTTAGTGTTGTTAAATGCACCTCATTACATTTTCACACTTATTTGGGACCTCTTAATTAATTGAGCTTAATTATGACTTAATGATCCCTTTAATTCATTTACAAACCTAATAAATTACATTTCCCAAAGATGAAATTTGACAATAATTAATGCCTAAACATAACAGTTTACATTGAGAAATGTGTGTTATAAGAATAGGGACTTGGGACCCATTCGTCCATGGGAAAATGGGTCCTCTCTAGACCTTTGAACCTAAATTAAATTATGTTTTTGCTAGTATTTTAATGTTTTCAAATCCATAATTCAATGTCGGCTTGTGATATTTGAATTTTGGGAAATTAAGGATACATACCTATAAATACAAGGTTACTTCACTAAGATTCACCTATATTTTCAAGATAATTCAAGAGCAATTTCACAAGAGTAAAGTTGATGATCAAGAGCATTCAAGATCAGATATAACAAATATTTATTGCAGAAATCAAGATCTATTATTAATGTCAAATTCTTCTTGCATCATGCATGTTTTTGGAGCTAACATTGTGATGTAGGTTTCAAGATCGATTTAAGCATTCAAAGCATCATTTCAAGTGTCAAGATCCACATCCAATTTAGCCATCTCATGCATGTTGTAGGTCTTCTAAGATCTCCATTATAAAGGTTTTGTTCAAGGGTTTGTTGAGTTTTAAGATATCTTTTTTCATCTTCATTCCCTCTTTCATGCATTATTTCATTTCAAAGTTTGATTGCCAAAATGAGGTTTGACCAAGGAAAACCCCCATTAATCCAAAAACAAACATTTTTCTCTATCAAGTGTGTGTGATTTCAGATTTAGGTTGAAGAAGACTTGAAGACCCTTTGAAGAGAAAGATTTACAAAGTTGTCAAAGTTGTCAAATCACAAAATCTATCCTATAGTTCTAATTTCCAACTTTTTGACATTGAAACCTGGACAAATCAAAAGCTATAAATCTGCACTAGAAGCTTTCAAGAGATTGTTGAAACCCCTATACTTGGACCCATTCGCCCATGGGTGAATGAGTCTTAGATCAACCTCTAGAAAGCACTTTTGGTGATTGGTACTCATGTTTCTACCCTTCTCAAATCTCAAATCTATTTTTTGGTTCTACTAATATTGAGTTTAATATTGCTATTTCAAGTGTTAGATTGCATTTTGGAGTTGATTTTCTTATTTTAGTTTTTCTCCCCAAAGTGTTGTTTAACCTTGACCCCCCTCCTTTAGTCATAAGGAAATATGAAGATTCTCACTTTGACTTAATTCATCTATGGGTTGTTAGTCAATTTATTGTGGGGGTCTCATTTAATAATGAAATAAAGGAAAATAGGTCTCTAATCACATCATATTTGATTCACTCCCCCAATCATAAACACCTATTTTTCTATGTTTCACTTCACAACTAACATTTGTTTGCACTAGGGCAGTGAAGGGGAATCCCAGGCCTATTGGATGTAGGGGGTGTTAAGAGATAACTTTGGTAGACTTCTTGGTGCGGTGGCACTCCCATTGGGTACACAGAATAATCATCGCACATAGGTGGAGGCTGTGTTCATGAATGTTAGATATGCTATTAGTTAGGGGTTCTCCAAAGTTTGGGTGGAAGGTGATTCTATGAATATCATAAACTATTTGCATGGTACTCATCCACCAAGTTGGAATGTGGATCAGTTAATAAAGGATAATCTACGGTAATGGTGTTACAATCTTGTGATGAGACTCATGTCTCACATTTATCAGGAAGGAAAATCTCTTGCTAATTATTTTTCCAATTTGGTTGTCAACCTTAGTGAATTTCACTTTTGGGAGGAAGGTTCGATCATTCTTGAGGATGCTAGAAACATTTTAAGAAATGGTGGCATTAGATAAGTTGATGCAATTTTTATGGCCTTGTGCATCTTCCCATATGGCACTTTTTTGGGTGTTTTTTGGGTATTTCACTTTTTTCTGGGTAGCTTTCACCAAGGTTTTATGTGTTCTATTTGGAATACCATGGGTGGTGATAGAAGTTGAGTTGAGCCACACTCTTGTGGTGATATTCGGAGAAAGAAGAAGCTCTAGAACATTCTTCATCATGGAAATTTCACTCCATTTTTGGAGAGATTGCACGGTCATGACCCTAGTTCCTTGACCAAGTTTGTCTCTCTTTGGCATAACCACAAGTTGGTGTTGAAAGGGATGGAGGTGGAGGTGAATGAAGACCTTATTTCCACCATTGTGGGAGTGTTGACTATGGGAAGGAAATTTTTCAAAGATAGAAAGAGCAATGAAGAAGTGATGAGCCAATTTTTTAAGGATGATAAGAGGAAGAATTTGGTTAAGTTGGAGAGCTGGGGTTATGAAAAAACCTCTCTCAAGAAAATCTAGGCTAGGGTTGTGGAGGTAATGATGCAATACATGACACTGGAAGGGAGATTTAAGGCTCTTCTTGGTCGCCATTTCACTCTCTTGAATCATTTTAGGCATGTTTTGTTTATTTCCTTTCCCTTCTTCCTTTTATCTTCATTGGAATCCTCAATGTATGCTCATCTGAAGAATAGGAGGGCCCCTATCCTCCATGAAGGGCTAATTTTTCTTATTATGGAGCATATCCAATCTCTAACCCCAACTTTGGCCATCAAATGGAAGGAAGAGGTTTTAAGTTCCTTATCAGGGTCATCAGATTTAGACTCTTAATCGAAGGAGGAGGAGGACTGGGATGAGGATGAGGAAGATTTTTTCCCTATGGTTGTGGCTTCAGCATCCAAGAAAAGGAAGGTGGAAGATTCTAAGAGTAACAGGGCTCCTAGGAGGTTTTCCTTTTTGGAAGTGATGATACAGAGGTTGGGTTGGATGGGTCCTCTCCTAAGGCTACAAAAGTGGCTATTGTTAAAGGTGTTGTTGATGGGGCTCTTGAGGTTGGGGACTAGGTCAATGTTGGGTCGGTTGAAAAACTAAGAATACTGTCGAAGATGTTGGCCAATTTGAAGAAAAAGGATTTTGTAGTTATGGCTAGGGACCCTAAGGAAGCAGAGGAAGGTAAGGTTTCAATGGATAAAATGGGGATTATGGAGGATTATCCTATTCATGACATGCCTAAGGTGTCTCTAGTTAAGGAGGTTGGGGATCTAAATGTGGAGGAGGAAAAGAAAAATTCTTCAATCCATCTTTGAAGGATTGATCCTCTTTCAGAGGATTTTTCATACTTAGACGAGGATGATACTTCAATGTTTGGCTTGCTAGACATGGAAAGGGCTGGGGCTACGGGGACCTTCAAATTGGACAAATGGACTCTCAAGAATTCAATAAAATTAATATTAAGATAAGAGTCTTAGCATGACATGTAAACAAGCTTAGCCATGTCCATGCATCTCTATTGATTTAACAGGAAACCCTAAGAAGTCTGCCAATGACTTGAAATGCATTGTCCGGTTGAAAGAATGTAGGGCACCTGAGGCCATATATGGCAAAATGGGATATCAAAATTGTTGTAGGGTGCTCGGCTGAAGTAAGGAATAGTGCCAAAAGGCTCTGGAAACACATTCTTGGCGAAAATACCAGAAGCTCTGAAGACTGCTTTTGGATACCTGAGAAAAGCAGGAAATGGGCCAAGGCGGGAGGCAAAAGCGTCGCAATTGAGGATGAAAAGTACATGCTGGTGAGGGTTGGCTAAATGGGAAGAAAGCTTGATGGGAAAGTAGAATCGCTATATGGTTGAAACATAAAAACCAATTTATTGAGGTGGCCAAACCCCCAAGTAGCCCTGAATCTAGGTTTCTTTTGCTTTTTCTGGCCTTTGCTTCTAGTATTTCCTATCTCCTGGTTGTTTTGTTAATGTTTTTTGAAGGGTGTTTCTAGTTTTGATTGTCTTCGGTCGGTGCCCAGCTAGAAGTAGTTTCTTTTTACTTCTCCATTTGAGTTGTTACCGTGGTAATTTTATAACATTTATTTATATTATTTTGTTTCTATTGTAAAGGGTTTTAGGTCCCTTCAAATCCTATTTTTCCCTTTTAATCAAAAAATTTGTTTGCATAGTGACACAAGCAATAACCTATGCAAATATTCATTTTTTTTGTTTGAAAATGTTATAAATAAGACATTCATCCAAGGATTTGTAAATGAAAATCACATAAAATGATATCAATTACCTCACATACATAACATGAGCATCACTTTTGAAGGCCAAAACAATGCTCAATTTTATTGATAAAAGGTGTTGTTTATAGCAAAATAAGTCAGAAATATGTATAATTTTCTTGAAAATGTGTTATTAAATTTTATTTCTCAATACTATGATTGAAAAAGAGTAAGAGTTATGATGTTGTGTTTTTTACTTCAAAGCTCAAAAACAAGAAAGAATTGGTTGAAAAAATACTAAGGGTCCTATATCTCATCCCAAGCATAGGAGAGAATATAGGAACTACAGTTGACTAAGTTACAAGGCTCAAAAATAGGTAAAACTAATTTGCACACCCAAGAAGTTCTTGTTTGACTTTTCACCTCCATGCTCCTTGAAATGTGCTTCATCTCATGATGAGGCCCCTAGATCCCTAGAAGGTGTTTGAACTACTCCTAGAGGCTAACAAACTACCCTTAAAAATCTCTTCCTATTGTCCTTGTCACCATATTGACCTTAATTGCTTAATAAATCCCCTCTAGATACTTGCATGATGTCTTTGAAGTTCATAAAGATCACCAAACTGGTCATGATTTCTTCCAACTTCTTTGAATTTATCTCCAAGTCTACAAGGTATGTGGAAAAAAAATTAAAATAGTCAAAAAGCCCATTAGGAGGGTGTAGGTTATTCTTTTCAAGGAAAATATTTAGCACTTGTTTTCATTTATGAGGATTCCTTTATCTCTATACACTCTTTATGAATATCATGCATTGTATTAGCTATCAACCATCACTTTACTATTTTTCTTACATGTCATTCTATCATGTGTTAAAATATTACCAATTTGTGAGGGTTGACTATCATGATATCTTTCTTGTATAATATTTCCACAAATATGACTACCTATCTTCTATAATGCTCTTGAAGCTTTATCTTTAGTGTTACAAATGGCCCTATTCACCATTGTCTCTACCTTTTGAACTATCCTACATGGACTATCTTTAAACTATCATCTTGTCTAGGTATGTGTACTATCAGTGTGGATGAATTTTCTTGAAATACTATTATGATTGTCTTCTAGCCTATGACTATCAACACTATCACAACCTCTTTCACTTACACTCATTGTCACTTTTGCATTGATTCTTTCAAAACTAGAGCTCTAGAGTCACTAGGTATGTATGTTACCCCTCTTGAAGGTTGAAATATTGTTGCACATATCAAGAAAAAAATATAATAGATATTAACTAATTGAACTGAAAACTAATTTCCAATCCCACCGAGTGTTCCAGATACTTTTATCACTAAAATGTGCACCCTTGCTTAGTGTAGAACTCAGCTACCTTGTGGAATGTTAGA
This sequence comes from Sequoia sempervirens, assembly GCA_007258455.2. NCBI lineage: Eukaryota > Viridiplantae > Streptophyta > Pinopsida > Cupressales > Cupressaceae > Sequoia > Sequoia sempervirens. The sequence continues at coordinate 97,347 of VDFB02002771.1, read as the reverse complement.
ACTATCAAAAATTGATATTTTTGCATGTTGATTTTACTCATAATCTTCCAAGTGGGTCCAACCTTTGATGCATTTCCCTCTCTTCGTGCATATTTTCCTCATGCTCTACCATTTTCTTCCTTTGAATCCATCGAGTTATGCATATTCTTCATTCTGGTTCATGTCGGCATAGGTATCCATATGTCTCCCTTACCTATGTATGTTCCTTATTTCTTTGTTACAGGTTGTCGACAAGACTTTCTTCATGTGATGGTGATGGTGGAAACTCTTGTCAGCGTATCTTATGACTT